>CAOKZL010005346.1:0-12212 GCA_948472985.1 Iguana delicatissima | reverse complement strand
GGGGGGGTTTTTAAAAAAATTTTAAAAATTAAAAAAATTTTTTTTTTTTCCCCAAAAAAAAGGGGGGGGGGGGAAAAATTTTTTTTTAAAAAACCCCCCCTCCAAAAAAAGGGGGGGAAAAAAGGGGGAAAATTTTTTCCCCCCCCCTTTTTGGGGGTTTTCCCCCCCGGGGCCCCCCCGGGTTTGGGGAAAAAGGGGGTTTTTTTTAAAAAAAACCAAAAAATTTTTTTTTAAATTTTTTGGGGGTTTTTTTTTGGGGGGGCCCAAAACCCCAAAAATTTGGGGGAAAAAAATTTTCTTGGGCCCCCCAAAAAAAAAAAAAAAAAAATTTTTTTGGTTTTTTTTTAAACCCCCCCAAAAAACCCCTTTTTTTAAAAAATTTTAAAAATTTTTTTAAAAAATTTTTGGGGGGGGAAAATTTTTTTACCCCCAAAACCCCCCCCTTTCCGGGTTTTGGGTTGGGGGGGGTTTTTTTTTTCCCAAAAAAAACCCCCCAAAAGGTTTTCCCAAATTTTTTCCAAATTAAAATTTTTTTTTGGGAAAATTTTTTTGGGGGGGGAAAATTTTGGGGGAAAAATTTTTAAAAATTTTAAAAACCCCAAATTTTTTTTTTTTTAAAAAAAAAAAAATTTTTTTTTAATTAAAAAAAAAAAATTTTTTTTTTTTAAAAAAAAAAAACCTTTTTTTCCCCCCCCCTTTTGGAAACCCCCGGGGGTTTGTTTTTTTTTTTTTTTTGGGGCCTTTCAAAAAAAGGGGGTTTTTTAAAAAAATTTTTTCCCCCGGCCCCCCGGGGGCCCCCCCCCGGGGAAAAAACCCGGGGGAAAAAAAAAAAAAACCCCCTTTTCCCGGAAAAAGGGCCCCCCAAAATTTTTTTTTTCCCTTTAAAAAATTTTTCCCCACGGCTTTTTTGGGGGAAAAATTTTTTTTGGGGGGGCCCCTTTTTTTTTTTCCCAAAAAAAAAAGGGTTTCCGGGGGAATTTTTCTCAGAAAAAAACCCCGAAAAATTTGACAAAAAAAAAAAATTCCCCCCAAACCCTTTTTTTTTTTTAAAAAAAAGGTGGGGGGTTTTAATTTTTTTTTTTAAAAATTTTTTTTTAAAAATTTTAAAAAATTTTTTTAAAAAAAAATTTTTAAAAAAGGGGTTGGGTTTGGGGTTTTTAAAAAAAATTTTCCAAAAAAAATTTTAAAGGGAAAGGGGTTTTCCCCCCCCTTTTTTTAAAAAAAAATTTTTTTCCCCCCCCCCAAAAAAAATTTTAAAAAAGGGGGGGGGGAAATTTGAAAAATTTTTGGAAAAAAAAAAAAAAAAATTTCGGGGGGAAAGGGGGGGCCCCCAAAAAAAAAAAACCCCCCAAAACCCCTTCCCCAAAAATTTTTTTTTGGGTTTAAAATTTTTGGGGGGTTTTTAAAATTTTCCCCCCAAAAAAATTTTAAAAAAAACCCTTAAAAAGGGGCCCAATTTTCCCCCCTTTTTTTTTGGGGTTTTTTTTTTTTTCCCCCGGGGAAAAATTTTTTTTAAAAAAGGGGGAAAAAGGGGGAAAAGGTTTTTTGGCCCCCCCCAAAAACCCCAAAACCCCGGGGAAAAGGGAAAACCAAGGAGGGGGAAACCCCCCCAAAAAAAAAAAATTTTTTCCCCCCCCAAAACCCCCCGGTGGGGGGGGAAAAAGGGGGGAAAAAAACCCCAAAAAATTTTCCCTTTTAAAAACGGGGTTTTTTAAAGGGAAATTGGGAAAAAATTTTTTTTTTAAAAAAACCCCCCGGCCTTTGGGTTTTTTTTTTTTTTTGTTTTTTTAAAAAAAAAGGGGGAAAGGAACCAAGAAAAACCCCCCCCCCCTTTTTTTTAATTTAAAAACCCTTAAACCAAAAAGGGAAAAAACCCCCAAATTTTGGGGTTTTCCCTTTTTTCCCCCAAACCTTTTTTTTCCCCCCTTTTTTTTTTTTTTTTAAAATTTCGGGGAAAAAAAAAAAAATTTTTTTTTTTTGGGGGAAAAGGGCCCCCCCCCCAAAAAAAAAAAACCCGGCCCCCCAAAAATTTTGGGGTTTTTTTTTTTTCCCCCCCCCGGTTTTTAAAAAAAAAAAAATTTTTTAACCCCCCAAAAGTTTGGGGGGTTTTTTTTTTTAAAAAAAGTAAAAAAAATTTTTTGGGGAAAACCCCCCAAAAATTTTTTTTTTTTTTAAATTTTTCCCCTTTATTTCTAGAGATCAGGTCCCTGCTCGCTGCTGACAGAAAGATCTGCTTGCCTAAAATACAGCTAGGAATTAATCTGGGAAAACTGTTTGGTTTTGTTTTTCCCGGCCAGAAAAGCCTTCGTTGGCTGAATCCTCTGCATTTTAGGCAGAGCTGGGACCAAGCCAGGTATGGGGAGAGGGCTCATCTTCCTGAAAAGTAAGGAAGGGAAAAATAATTTCCCTCCCCTTAAGTCAACTCCTTGGATGGGGCAGGGATCAGGGCTTAGGGGTAAGAAAGTCTCAAATAATTCTGTAAACTGCAGCTGGTTACAACTCGTTCATGTCTACAAGCCAGACAAGTTGTGTTACATTGATGTAATGAGTAACTCTTTTTAACTATTTTCAAACATGACTTTCAAGGGTATTTATTAGAGGTGTTTTAACAGGCATTTCACTATGCTGTTTTTTAATCAGTTTAAGCATTTCCCGCTTCAGTAAGTAACAAGCACTATAACAACAAGGGAGTACAAGGTAGTTTTTTTATTAGTTGGAGGATAGGCTTAGATTTCACATTGGGAAGTTTGAACCAGAGCAGACTGATTGAATCAGTGGTTGACTGAAGAGTTAACGCTCCAAATCACATTGATTCAGTGGATTCTCTTGTTGCTGTTGTTGTGTTCTTTGCAGTACAGTTTGCAATGGCAATGCACTCTGCCTGGGAATGTGGTGTCTCCTTTTTTGGAGGTTTTTAAGAGGCTGCATGGCCGTCTCTTGGGAATGCTTTGACTTGCATGGCAAGAATGAGGTTGGAGTGGACTGCCCTTCGGAATTTTTCCCAACTCAATGATTCTACGTGTGCAAGCAAGAAATTTGATTATTATTATGGGGAGGGCTGAATGACAATTACAGTCTTAAAAGGAAAATATATATATTTATGTTATATTTTAGTACATTTCTGATTACTAGCATATTTTTGGTTAACATAGCCTCCAAATAAGATGTTTTTCAGAGTCTTTTATCGTCTTTATATATTCTTCTCCCTTCTCATTTTGTTCAGCTGAAAGTGCTTTTAGTACATCAGCAATCTGGAATATAAAATAGGTCGGCAATAATACAGACTTTTAGTATCAAATTTGCAGCACCACATCTGCAATAAACAAAACAATGCAGCTGGAGAGACAGGATTCTGTTGTAGGTGAACATACTGCAGGGGGCAGCCGCGTCTGCCTATAATCCACTGAACATTTCTGAATAACAAAAATAGAGTAAAAAAAGGCCGAGAGCAGGTAATCCTGCCCCCACTCAATACCCACAGCATTTCTTTTAATTGGGTTCCATAAGCATTGCCACCAAAACCATAAAAAAAAAATGCGAGTGGTGAGAAAAGCAAATTCCTGGGATAATCTTTTGCAAAATACGGTTCAAACTGGTTTCCAGTTTTGTTTCGTTTTTTTGTTCACTTGTGCAAGGCTTACCTGACTTGGTTGTTTCCTTTCATGTCTGTGCATTGTTAATTTTGAAGAAAAGTTTGCCAAAACATGTCGAGCTTCTCTTCTTTGTTATAATGTAGAAACTACTCCTTGTTCTTTCCATTTCTACAAGGCTTTGTGCCAATTTTCTGTTAAAAGTGATAATGCTCATAAATACATCACAACTGAAATATATATGTAATTTCTAGCACACATACTACATAGCAATCTTGGTACATGTTGCCGGATTATTTCAGGGGTGCCCAGCCCCCCACCAGCCTAATCTTGGGGATCAAGCCCCCATCGCCTTCTGGGGGTCCACGCAATCGCTCCCAGAATGGCAATCAGTGTGTGTTCAGGACCAAATATCCCAGAACCAGTGAGGAAGCAAGTGTTACGTTGATCATCGCCGTTCCCCTCTCACCTCTTTGGGTCATGGGAAGCACTTTGCGCTGCAACAAAGCCCATGGTTCTCGGCTGGCGGCGAGTTGTAGATCTTTGAACAGTTTTTCCTTAGAGGGGCCTCGTCAAGAGGATTCTCGACTCAGCAAAATCCCGTTTCCCTTTGTAAGCTGAACCGGTATTGAACAATGCACTCAATCCAAACCATCTTTTTCCATATTGTTGTCAACCATGCCTAGTGTGGGGTGCCTGCAATGTTCACTGCGTGCTTTGAGACCCTGCCAGTACTGATCTAGGATTTTGGGTATTTGTTTGCTATTCCTCCTCATGGAAAAACCATCAGTTTTATCATCCCAGAAGTTTAAAGCAAGGATGACTTAGAATTGAGATACAGGCCCCAGTTACTCTGCAGCCAGAATGCTTGGATGTTAGCCTCGCTGTTTTGTTTATTCCCTTTGGATCTCTGATGGCATTTCTGTCCTGATGCAGCCCCAGAGTAATATAAGGATGTTGCTGCAGTTTACTGTGGATTGAGGCTCCTGTCTATCACAACACAACAGAGAGAGTCCACACACATACAACAGCTTAGCTGTTCCCTATGCCATGTCTGCTCCAGTTTTCATTATCTTTGCATATTTTTCAACATAACGCATCTATTTCCTTACACAGTAATTTCAGTTTTCACTCACAACTGGGAGGGTAACTGTCCCCAAAAGCAGATACAGACACATACTGCAAACTTCCAACAAATGTATGGGGAGACACACATCCTTCCTGAAAACCTTTAATATATCTTTAAAAAATACATGATTTATAAATAATAACTACATTTCCAAATATTGTCAGCACACCTACACGACACACTAATGTGTCCCTTGGTATACCGTCGTCTTGGAAAGCTCTGCCCTATGCTGGATGGGCTAAGTCCCTGTTGGGGGGCTGGAAATAGAAGTATCATATAGGCTACCATACCCAGGAGCTGTATCGGCTGCTGTTCATCTGAGTATCTCGATACATCGATTTGTATACTATATGCAGATCATATTTGGTCCTATGCATTTCAGTACCAATTTATCTGCTGTGGCTGCATCCTATGAGTCCTGGGATTTCTCGTAGGGTGCAAGCAGGTAAGTTGCCGAGGTGTTTATATTCTTCTGCATACAATTATAGGGCCTCTCCACCCTGTAGTGCTGTTATTCCACTTTCAACCTCCTGTGGAATTCTGGAATTGTTCTCCTGAGGCCAAAGAGCTCTCCGGCTGAGAATTCTCAATGCCCCTCCCTCAAACTGCAAACCCCAGAGGATGTTGAAGTGGAATAATAGCACTATAAGAATTAATGTGGAAATAGCCAAGGTAGCAAGGTCAAAGCAGGGTATTTTAGTGATTTGACCAAAGCACCTTTTCGGCAACGGGATTTGTTGCTGCTGCGTGCCTTCCAACCATTTAATGTACTGCAGCCCAAAGGGTTTTCTTGGCAAGATTGGTTCAGAGGGAGAGAAGGCATTGTAGATTGTTCCTCTGTGCCTTCAGGTCTATTTCAAGTTTCATCACTCATGGACTTTTGACACAATGCCCTTGCCATATCTCAATCGGCTGTAACACAGTCCACAGTGGGATTATTGTAACTCTATCGTGTATAGCCTTTAAAGTTTAATGGTTAACAGTGACATTGTTGACTAAGTTGAACTACATGATGACATATCACTCTGTTTACCTTAGCTGAAATGTTTGTAGTCAGTTGGTTGCAAAGGCTTATTACACAATTCCCTTGGCTTTTAAAAATCCAATTTGATTCTTCTGTTTGGATTGTTTGCAAGTACCATCTCAATGCAACTACAATATAGTATTTCTGTAATATCTTATGGATATAAAGCCACTCTTGATGCAATTGTCTTATATGGCCATAATTGTGAGGACAAATGTCCTGTTAAATAACCCATCTCATCAGCTCATGGATGTATATTCATTTACAATAAGGGTTCAGACATTTTGCTAGCTATATGGGAGCAAGTCCAGAGAAGGGTGACCAAAATGGTGAGAGGCTGGAAGACATGCCCTATTGTACGATAGACTTAGAGAGCTGGATGTTTAGTCTGCAGAAGAGAAGGTTAAGAGGGACACTCACAGCCCTGTTTAAATATTTGGAAGGGATAATCATGTAGAGGAAGGAGAGGGCTTGTTTTCTGCTGTTCAGACCAGGACAAGGAGAAATGGATCTCAGCTGCAGGAAGATTCCACTTGTACCTTACAGAAAGAACTTCCCTATTGGTGAAGGCTGTCAGCAGTGGAATATGCTGCCTCCATGGAGTGTAGTGGAGTCTCCTTCCTTGGAGGTTTTTAAACAGAGGCTCATGGCGACTGTCGGAATGTGTTGCATAGCAGGGGGTTGCACTGCATGGCCCTGGGTCTTTACTTTACATTTTGATGATTTCTATTATTATGTTTAATATTTTAATTGGGCTACCTGATTGCTAATTATATCATTTTTAGTTGTTTCCAACTTAAAGGCCAACCTGTCACAGGTTTTTTGCGAGGCTGGGTAGTGTGCAGCTGAGCAGGAACCAACCCTCGCTGGTGTCAAGGGTTGTAGCCCAAGTGGTCTTAAGCCACTACCTTCTCTTCTGCTGTGTTTGTTTTTCCTCCTTCCTTGTCTGTCCATTCAGCTCCTCGTCCTGCCACTACTTTCCAGGATCTTACCAAAAGCCTCCTCTGTCCTGAAGCCACTTAAAATGTACCAGCGCAGTTCCTTCTGCAGTCACTTTCAGTGATGCATTGTCCATTTTCCCATCCTGAGGACTCTCTGCATAATCTTTTCCTGTCGGTGCACAGAGGTGATGCAAGCTAGGGTGTCCATGTTATCCCTTTCCCATGGAGGCTGCACTGTGTTTGCAATTCTTTCCAAAAGCCCGTTCTGGTTTCTTTTGGGCCTCTGTAAGTTCAGCCACATGGCCACTGTTCACCAAGTTTGAGAGAGTGCCGTGTGTATCTTGGCATGTCCCAATGATGTGGAAACAAGGCATGGAGGGGGGAAAATAGTTGTGTGGTTTTCCCTAAGGCTCCTTTTCGGCGTTTAATTTCTCTGCCCCCCAGCTTTGTACATCATCATCAGCGTGTGGAATACTTCTTCTGTTGGGCCTGCTGGTTTTGGTTCAACTTCTACACATCCTGCCTCCCGTGTTTCTCTTTCCCAAATTGGTTAATGAAACTAAATTAGCTCTGACAGTAAACAAGCATTTCTGAGTCGGGGCCTGGAAACAGATCGAGAGTCAAACAGCTATCAGATGTGCTCACTACAGTGGTGGACAGATCCAAACAAGTGCTGCAGCACAGTCAGGTGCCAGAGTTGCTGGTTTAGAGATTGTTCAACTTTTTGAGCAAAACCTCCATTGAACCACAAGCTGGCTTGAAAAAGGCATAGGGGCCGGTTGTTATTAGCAACTCCGGTACTCTGTAGGGATTTTATTTCAGAAAAACTCAGCACCAAGGAGGGAAGCAATTTTTACTTTCTTGTTCTGAAGCTTCAGAGGACAGATTGGCTAGAAACCGGGCTGCTGTCGGGGCTATGGCTTTTTATTTTTATCTCAGGAATGTGTAATTTTAGTTGTTAGTCTCGCGCTGTTATGATTTCACTTGGTTTGTATGGCTGGCTCCATATTTTAAAAGCAATTTACAAGAAAGTTTGAACATTTGCAATTAGCCATAACTAGAGTGAAATCATAACGCACAAAAGCTAACAACTAAAATTACATTTCCTAATAAAAATAAAAAGCCGTTAGCTAATACAGCCGTTTCTAGCCAATATGTCCTCTGAAGACTTCAGGACAGAAAGTGAACAATCTTCTTCTCCACTCCTATTTATCTGAATAAAATCCCTACAGAGTCGGTTAGGCTAGAAATAACAACCGGCCTATCCTTCAAGCCAGCTTTGTGGTTCAATGGAGGTTTTGCTCAAAAAGTTGAGGAATCTCTAGACCAGCGCTGAACCATTACGCTGTACTGCCAGCATCCAGGCTAACTGATCTCCACACTGTAGTGAGCACATCTGATAGCTGTTTGACTCTCAATGCTTCCAGGCCCCCAAACTAGAAATGTTTGTTTACTGTCAAGCTAATTTCATTTCATTAAGCCAAAAACTGACTGAAGAGGGAAATCTATTGTCTTTTGGGAAGCTGGAAGAGGGGAACAGGGAGGCAGGATGTGCTAAAGTAAACCAAAACCAGCAGGACCAACAGAAGAAAGTATTCCACACGCTGATGATGATGTACAAAGCTGGGGGGCAGAGAGAGATTAAAGGCACGAAAGGACCCTTAGGGAAAACCACACGCTCCTTTCCCCCCTCCATGCCTTGTTTCCACATCATTGGGACATGCAAGGATGCACACACACTGTCTCAAACTTGGTGAACAGTGGCCATGTGGCTCTAACTTACAGAGGCCAAAAGAAACCAGAAAACGGGCTTTTGAAAGAATTGCAAAGCACATCCATTGCAGCCTCCATGGGAAAGGGATAACATCAAAACCTCTAGCTTGCATCACCTCTGTGCATGACTCAAAGCTTCTCACGCAGGGAGAGGCTTTATGCTAAGTACAGAGAGTCCTCAGATAGGGAAAATGGACAATGCATCACTGAAAGTAGCTGCAGAAGGAGCTCCGCTGGTACATTTTAAGTGGCTTCAGGACAGAGACTTTGGTAAGATCCTGGAAAGTAGTGGCAGGACGAGGAGCTCAGGAATGGACAGACAAGGAAGGAGGAAGAAGCAAAAACACAGCAAGAGCAAAGGTAGTGGCTTAAGCACTGGGCTACAACCCTTGACACCAGCGAGGGTTCAGTTCCCTGCTGAGCTACACACATTCCCAGCCTCGCAAAAAACCTGTGCACAGGTTCACCTTAAGTCGGAAACAACTTGAAATGATATAATTAGCAATCAGGTAGCCCAATTAAAATATTAAACATAGAATCATAGAAATCATAGAAATGTAGAGTCGGAAGAGACCCCAGGGGCCATCCAGTCCAACCCCCTGCTATGCAGGAACACCCTCAAAGCATTCCCGACAGATGGCCATCCAGCCTCTGCTTAAAAACCTCCAAGGAAGGAGACTCCACTACACTCCATGGAGGCAGCATATTCCACTGCTGGACAGCCCTGACCGTCAGGAAGTTCTTCCTGAGGTTCAAGTGGAATCTCTTTCCTGCAGCTTGAATCCATTGCTCCTTGTCCTGGTCTCTGGAACAGCAGAAAACAAGCCCTCTCCTTCCTCTACATGGTATCCCTTCCAAATATTTAAACAGGGCTATCATGTCCCCTGGACCTTCTCTTCTGGCAGTACTAAACATCTCCTCTGAGCTCTCTAAGTCTATCGTCATAGGGCATGTCTTCCAGGCCTCTCACCATTTTGGTCACCCTTCTCTGGACTTGCTCCATATAGCTAGCAAAATGTCTGAACCCTTATTGTAAATGAATATACTTACTGAGTGATCAAGTAGTTATAACAACATGTATTCACATTTATGGCCATATAGACGTGCATCGGTGCCACTATATCCATGATATTACAGGGAGTACATATTGCTAGTCATTGAGATGGTACTTCCAAACAATCCAAACAGAAGAATCAATCATTGGACAAGGAATACTGTAAGATAAGCTGCAACAAATCATTACAAACATTTCCAAACCCACATAAGGTAACAGAGTGATATGTCATCGTGTAGTTACGTTCATAGACAACAATGTCACTATTATTAACAGTAGAGCTGCTAAGGCTATACACAGAAGAGTACAATAATCCCACTGTGGACTGTCCTTAAGCCAATTGAGATATCCACTTACGGCCCGGCATTGTCAAAGCCCAGTGAGACCAATGAAGACTTGAAATAACCTGAAGGCACAGAGGGACAAATCTGCCAATGCCTTCTCTCCCTCTGAACCAATCTTGCCAAGAAAACCCTTTGGGCTGCAGTACATTAGAAAATGACTCAAAGGCACGCAGCAGCAACAAATCTGCCGTTGCCCAAAAGGGTGCTTTGCATCGGCTAACCCGGTCCTCCTTTGACCTTGCTACCTTGGCTATTTCCACATTAAGATCCTACTTTTTTTTTTTTAAAAAACCCAAACCCCCGGGAAAAAAACCCCCCCCAAATCAAATTTTTTGGGGGGGGGCCCCCCCCTTTTTTTTTGGGCCCCTTCCCAAAAAACCCAAAACCCCCCCCCAAAAAGGGCCCCCAAAATTTTTAAACAGGGCTTCCCCCCCTTTTCCCCAAAAAAAAAACCCCCCAAAAAAATTTTTTTTTTCCCCCCCCCTTTTTTTCCCCCCTTCTTTTTCCCTTTGGGAAAATTTGTTTTTTTTAAAAAAAAAAGGGGCCCCTTTGTTTTAAAATTTTTTTTTGGGGGAAAAATTTAAAAAAAACCAAAAAGGGAAATCCTTTTAAAACCCTTTTTGGTTTAAAAAAAAAAAAACCTTTTCCCGGGGCCCGGGGGAAATTTTAAAAATTTTTTTTTTTTCCCCCCCAAAAAGGGGCCGGAAATTTTTTTTTTAAAAAAAAATTTTTAAAAAAAAAAAACCCCCTTTTTTTTCCCCCGGGGGGGTTTGGGTTAAACCCCTTTTGGGGCCCCCCTTGAAAAAGGGGGGGAAAAAAAAGGGGGAAATTTTTTCCCCCAAACCCCAATTTTTTTCCCCAAAATTTCCCCAAAAAAACCCCGGGGGGAAAAAAAAAAAAGGGGGAAAACCCCTTTCCCGGGTTTTTTTGGGGGCCCCCTTTCCCCCCTTTAAAAAAAAGGGGTTTTGGGGTTTTTCCCCCCTTTTTTTAAAAAAGGGGGGGAAAAAAAAAAGGGGGGGGGTTTTTTTCCCCGGGGAAAAAAAACCCCGGGAAAAATTTTTAAATTTTTTAAAAAATTTTTAAAAAGGGGGAAAAACCCTTTAAAAAAAAAAAAATTTTTTTAAACCCTTTTGGGGGGAACAAAAAAAGGGAAAAAAAACCAAAAATTTTTAAAAAAAACCCCCAAAAAAACAAAAAACCCCCCCCCCGGGTTTTTTTCCCCCCAAAAAAGGGGGGCCCCCCTTTTTGGGGGGCAAAAAAAAAGGGGGCCCCGGGGGGGTTTTTTTTTTTAAAAAAAATTTTATTTTTATTTATAAAAATTTTTTTTTTGGGGGTTTTTTTTTTGGGGGCTCCCCCCCTTTTTTAAATTTTGGGATTTTTTTGGGGTTTTTCCCCCTTTTGGGGAAAAAAAATTTTTCCTTTTAAATTTTCCCCCCTTTTTTTTTGGGGGGGGGGGGCCCCCAAAAAACCTTTTTTTTGGGCCCCCGGGGTTTTAAAAGGGGGGGGGAAAAAAAAAAAAGGGAAAACCTTTATTTAAAGGAGGGGGGGCCGAAAACCCCCCTTTTAAAAAAAGGGGCCCCCCAAAAAAAAATTTTTTTTTAAAAAACCCCCTTTTTAAAAAAAATTTTTTTTGGGTTTTTCCCGGGGTTTTTTTTGGGGGTTTTTTTTTAAACCCCCCCCTTTTTTTTTTCCCCGGGAAAAGGGGGGAACCCCCCAAATTTAAACTTTTTTTTAAAAAAGGGGGGTTTTGTTTTTTTCCCCCCGGGTTACGGGGGGTTTTTTTTTTTAAAAAGGGGGGGGTTTTTTTTTTAAAAAAAAATTTCCCGCCCCCCCCCCGGGGTTTTTGGGGGGCCCCCAAAAGGCTTTTTCCCCGGGGGAAAAAAAAAAAAATTTTTTTTAAAAATTTTTTTTTTTGGTTTTAAATTTTGGCCGGAAAAAATTTTTTCCTTTTAAAAGGGGCCCCCCCAAAAAAGGGGGGGTTTAAAAAAAGGGGGCCCCCCCCCTTTTGGCAAAAAAAAGGGGGTTTTTTGGGGGGAAAAAATTAAAAAAAAATTTTTTTTAAAAATTTCCTTTTAAAAAAAGGGGCCCCCCAAAAAAAAAGGGGGAAGGGGGGGTTTTTAAAAAAAAAAACCCAAATTTTAAAAAATTTTTTTTCCCCCTTAAACGGGGAAAAGGCCCCCAAAGGGGGGGCCCCCCCCCAAAAAAAAAAAAACTGGGGGCCCCCCGGGGGGGGGGTTTTTTTTTTTCCCCCTAATTTTTTTTTTGGGGGTTTTTTTGGATTTTTTTTTTTTTTTTTTTAAAAATTGGGGCCCCTTTTTCCCCTTTTTTTTTTTAATTTTTTGGGAAAAAAAAATTTT
>CAOKZL010005345.1:0-12175 GCA_948472985.1 Iguana delicatissima | reverse complement strand
ATCCAATAAATTCTTGCTGTTAGCCTCAGCTATTCCAAATTTCAACAAGAAAAAAAAACCCAGAATATCCAGAACAACTTACAAAGGAAAGGAAAAGCCCGGAAAACCCACAACAACCTACAAAAGAAACACCATTCAGTTAGCCACTGAGAAAAGAATGGTGTTTACAGTGCCTTTACAAGAACTAATTCAGGTGTGGGGAATGAGATCCCCTGATGTTCAGACTACAGTTCCCATCAACCCTAGCCAGCACATCCCTGAACTAACCCCGGGACTGTTAAAAGGAGAGATGTTGCCTTTCGTAGACAATTCGGAATTCAGCTGAAACGGGCATGAAATTTAGCTGCTCTGGTACTATTTCTCGTTAAAACAAGAAACAAGCTTAATTTTTTCTGTCTATCCCCCGTGTAACAGCCCTTCCAAATATGCCACACAAAAGGCTGCGGGAAGCCTTGCT
Source organism: Iguana delicatissima (assembly GCA_948472985.1). Lineage (NCBI taxonomy): Eukaryota > Metazoa > Chordata > Lepidosauria > Squamata > Iguanidae > Iguana > Iguana delicatissima. Next base: position 11,718 of record CAOKZL010005345.1, on the reverse strand, counting down.
GTTTGAGGTGAGCTCTGGCATGGGGAAAGCAGACAATCCCTCCAAATTAGGTAGAGATACTTTCCATGTGCCAAGCTTTCGGTCTAAGTAGGGCACACCCTGGACCTACTCTACTTGTTGTTGCTCTTTGGTAGAAACTAAAACAAAATCCAAAATCTACAAAAAAGCACAAAACACGCAAGCTTTCAAAGCTCCACTGGCTTTCATTGGGCAAAAGATGTTTAAAAAATCACACAGGAGAGGAAAGCGAGGGCGTTAGTATCAGATGTTGTTTCTGTTGTTGAGTTGGTCTGGCAGAACCTCAGTGCAGGCAGGGGTCGCCTCCCTCTTGGCCAGGTGAGGACAAAGGACAGCAAAATTTAAACTCCAATACCTCTTGGGATCTAGAGTGTCTCTGTCTTTTGTGAAGCCACAGGACCCTTTATTAGGCAGAAACTGATTGTGTTCTGCTTCAATAAACTCAATTAGTGCCACAGCTCCTAGCTGGCCTCACAGTTTGGAAAGACCATGCTTTCTAGGCAATCACAGCACCAGAGAAGCTCACTGAAAATGAAAAAGTGACACCTGTGGGGGGATCACTGCCACTCGGCAATAGCGCTGGCAGCAGGCACAGACCATGTAGCTTCATCTCCTCCACACAGTAAATCTAAGACTCTGATGTCTGCTACCACATTTTAATAGAACGGCTAGTGATCCTCAAAGAAATGGAGGCGTGTCGCTTTAACTGGGAATGTGGAGCTAGAAACCACAATCTTGAGTGAGAAGAAATATACTTGCTAGCACCTTAAAGACTAGCATGTTTTATTTGGCATAAGTCTTCACAGACTGGAGGCTACTTCAAAACATGCAAGGAATATTGTCTCTTCTGGTAGAGTATTATGCATAAGCTTGGATGGATGGGCACTGTGGTTCAAGCCATACACAAAAGCAGATTGCTTCCATTTCTGGTCCACAGCTAAACTTTCCCTCATGAATATAAGTTGTGTTAATGAGAGGCTCAGCCATTATGGCCTTGTATTCATATAGTCCACAGTCTGTGGAGTTTGGGGAGGGGAACAATCACATCCGGTCATTTTGTTCAATACACATGCAGAATCATCTTTGTATATGTTAGATCAAAAGAATTATCTGCTCTGTTTGGCATCTGTCCAAAAAACCTGAAACAATGTATTTTTGACCAACCAAGAAATGGGGTTCACAGTATTAGTCATCCTCTGAAACAATCTAAATATAGACACTTTAATCGTAGTTCCTGTTTCTACCAAAAATCTCTCTAAATTATCTATTATTTCCATCGCAAAGCCTTCTCTGTGCCATTAAAAATCAAAGAAAGCTCAGCTGCATTTTGCCTTCTAAACCCTGCCTTGCAAGTTCCCTAGCAATTCCATTGCTTCCTATCTGGCAAATTAATTCCCTGTCTTCATCTCTCTCTACCTCTATCACTGCTAGTAAAGACAATTTACCAGTCTAGCTCTGCTAGTTCTGCTAGGCTGGTACTAATCTGACTGTCTTCCTGGAAACATTTATTATAAAATAAAAGCTGAGCTATTTCCCTGCAATTTTTGAAGTGAGCTAATATTTTCCATTTTATTTTACATTACAGTGCTTTATCTGCTGGATGAGGCCACGGCAGAAGATCATTACATTCCAGCTTCATCACGCACACATGAGAACTTGCACATGTGTGAAAATGCGTATTTAGAACAGAAGACATGGGAGCCAGTGTGGTGTAGTGGTTTGAGCACTGTACTATGACTCTGAAGACCAGACTTCAATTCCCTCTTTGGCCATGGAAACTCCCTGGGTGACCTTGGGCAAGTCAGACTCTATCAATAGCAATAGCATTTATTTCTATACCGCCTATCAACTAGTGTTATCTAAGCGATTTACAATGTATTTTAGCTAATTGTCCCCAACAAGCTGGGTACTCATTTTACCGACCTGCGAAAGGATGGAAGGCTGAGTCAATCTTGGAGCATGGCAGGATCGAACTGACAACCTTGTGGTTGCAGTACTGGCATTTAACCACTGCGCCACCAGGGCTCCTATCAGTCTCTCTTGCCAAGAAAACCCTGTGATGTGGTGACCTTTGGGTGACTTTAAGTCAAAAACAACTTGAAGGCACACAACAAAAGCAATGACAGCCACTAAAATACTGGTATAAAACCAATAAGAGAGCAGTCAAAGACAACAACGTATCATGGATACAGACACACTAAGAAATGCATCAGTTGTTTGACTTCCCTGTCCATGACAGGACAACTAATCTTTCAATGGGTCATTGGCCATCAGATTTGATAATCCAATTGCCCTGAGTGATCAACCATCTGGGAAGTGATAGATGACATCTGGGAATGGTTTAGATGCAAATAGGGTGTCTGCAAACTAACGGGGGGTCCAAAATGTCAACAGCCAACTTTGTTTGTATACAGAGACATGTCAGCTAAGCTCATCCTACAAAGCTTTTGCAAGGTTACCCAGCAGAAGAAGAACTAATATTGACCCAGGTCACTGTTGCAGGGGAAAAGAAGGTGGAAAGAGTTAAAGGGGTGTTGCTAAAGATTATTAATGTGTAAAGCAAATAAATGGTTCAGTTTTGTTAAGCTCAATTTCCATTTTCCCTCTGAAATCATCATATTCAATAATATATTACTGCTATTTAAAATTGATGAACCACTTTATAAGCAGCAACAGAGCTCTCAGAGGCCTCCAGAAATAAGGAGTCTTCACACATTCACTACCATGTAGAAGTTTTTCATACAGAGGGAGACACATTTTGACTAGCTGAGTAACAGGAGATTATAGAGAGCCAGCCAACACAACGATACAATGGAAAGCAAAACCTATGATCCAAACAGCATGCCAAAAACACTGAAGTGTTCAGGAAGCAGACAATATTCAATGAACTAGAAAATTAAGCTCATTCGCTTTAAGACACTGATTTCCACTGACCTACAAGATGTTCATCTGTCAAGGCAAGCAGGAGCTGCATTCACCCTTGAGCTATGCATATTTGTAGCATGTTCAAAGAAAAAGGCATTGAAATATTAATTCTCACTTAGATACTGGCAGTGCCAAATGAAGTCAACTTCCTTATTCTTGGCTTGTACCATACTTCAGGACATCACCCAGCATATAAGGAATGGCTATCTGCAGAGCCCATTCTTAGAGGTTCATGAGATCTAACAACTTAATTCAATATGCTGGCTTCATTTTCTGGCTACATGCCCTCTCAGCCTTAAAGCTAAGCACAACTCAACTACAAGTGAAAATGCCATTTCTCCTCTTTGGGAGATTACAAGCAATGTCATCTATGCCCCTGTCAGAAAAGCAAGTAAGAGGTAAAACTTTGTAAATACAAGCCAGGTTATCTAAACTAAACTTGTTACGTTGTAAAGTTGAAGGCTTTCACAGCTGGAATTCATAGGTTGTTGTGAGTTTTCCCGGCTTTGAGGCTGTGTTCTATTAGTATTTTCTCCTGACATTTCCCCTGCTTCTCTGGCTGACATCTTAAGAGGATCTGAAGAGGATCCTCTGAAGATGCCAGCCACAGATGCAGGCAAACCGTCAGGAGAACATACTAACAGAACACGGCCTCAAGGCTCAGAAAACCCACAACAACCTATAAACTTGTTACCTTTGAGAATAATCTTTGATTCAGTCCTGAGCCTGGAGGCGACCAGAAATACATTTGCACAATTAAAGCTAGTGCACCAAATGAGCTTGTTCCTGAAGTGAGGTCTGGCCATGGCAATGCATCTTGGTTACATACCAGTTGGATTACTGTAATGTGCTCTATGTGGGTTTGCCTCTGAAAAGCACTCAGAAACTTTGGTTGGTCCAAAAACCTGCAGCCAAATTGTTGACTGGGGTCATACAACTCCACTGTTTCAACAGCTCCAGTGGCAGCTGGTCCATTTCCAGGCACAATTCAAAGTTCTGGTGATGACCTGTACAGCTTAAGTCCAGGGTATTTGAAGGACCCTATCTCCCTTTATGAGCCCAGTAGAGCTATAGGATCTTCTAGAAGGGCCCTTTTCTCTGTCCCTCTGCCTTCTGAAGCTTGTTTGGTAGGACTAAGAGGGCCTTCTTAGTGACTGCTCCCAGATTTTGGAGCTCCCTTCATAGGGAGGCCAGCATGTCTCTGTCCTTGCTCTCCTTCTTCCATCAGACGTTAAAACATTTTTATGTCATCGGGCTTTTAGTAACGGATGGGGCGGACTTTTGATGCTGTGCAGTGATGTCGTCAAGGTTTGTATATTGTCTTTTAATAATTTTTAATGTTTTTAAGGTTTAATGCTTTTAACTTTATAAATTATTCAATTGTTTTAAACAACTTTTATATTTATAATTTTATTGAAGCTTTAATCTGTATTGTTTTCAAATGAGTCCCATTGTTGGGAGAAAGGAGGGATATAAATGAATAAAATAACAATAATACCACCTTTTGTAGTCAGCTAGCTAACCTACTAGATCAGAGGTGAGATTTGTGTAACCTTCCATGTATGGCTGGACTGCCACACCCAGCAAACCTAGCCAGCATTGCCAATGGTGAGGAATTCCAAGAGTTGCAGGCAAACATCTGGAGAGCCCCATGATGCTTACCTCTGTGCTAGATGCCATAGGAAGAGTAAAAATCAAGAATGTGGAGGCATATATGAGGTCACTTATAGGCCATTTCTGCACTAGACTGTTATAGCGCTAGTATTCCACTTTCAACATCCTATGGAATCCTGGGGTTTGCAGTTTCGGGATAGGCCATAACGGCCCCTACCAAAACTGCAAACCCCAGGATTCCATAGGATGTTGAAAGTGGGATAATAGCACTATAACAGTCTAGTGTGGAAATGGCCATACTCTCTCAAGTACTTTACCCATGTCCTCAGTGTAATTCAAATTACTCCAGAATCACTCCCAGAGCAATTAGAAACTGAACTGCCGAATGAGTGGAGTTCAGATCCAGGCAGATACAAGCAACACTACATTCAAAGGAAAAATATCACAATAAACCTGATGAATCAGCCATAACTGTTTGCACAATTTAGTTACATAAGGCACTCATCTTTTAAATCAGCCATCTAATAATGTTTACTTGTTTTAATTCTTTTGACATGTTGCAAGTTGCCTTGGAAATATGAAAATATTTCCAACATTGAAAGTAAATGAACTTGGAACCCATAAATAATATGGTTATTTACTACTGCTATTCCCAGAGTCTTTACTAACCAGAATTTCTGACCCTGCTTTTCACTCTATGGGCTGTCCTTCACTGCTTCGAGTTTGTTAAGGGGCACATGTGTAAAATATCCACCCAAAACGTTCCACCACCTGAAGTGCAACACTACACAGCATAAAGAGAGAGATTATTTTGCTAACAAAGGCTACTGTCCCGGACAAAGGCAAAGCCTTTTGAAGCACCAGTGAAGGCCAGGCTTCTTTGTCTGGCAAGAGTGATGAAGGGCCAACAGATTGCAAAAGAATATAAACAGAAATTGTTCCAACCCTCCATTGTACATCCTGTTCCTTCCAACAAATACTGCACATTTATTTTCTCTCAAGCTTCAATTCAGCTTACAAAACACAACATGTATGTATGTGTATGTGTGTGTAATTTTGAAACATGTAGGTCTTTTACATTGTACAGGACTATAAACAGGACTTTCTTCCATTTTTGCCTTAACAACAGTAAATAGTGCACCTCAAATATTATATTCCTCCTCATAACACCAGAGCTCAGCCTGGTTTTCAAGTCTTAAAAACTTCTGTTGCTCAGAGTATTTTGTCTTAATCAGAAACACATTTATTACTTCCATAAGCAATAAGTACAACAATTAACTGACCAGTGTAAGCAATACCATAATGAATAATAGAGAGAGTATGGGGAATTAATCCCATTTCAAGGCAGTATCTCTTATTTATAGGATAATGTTCTTTAACATGAAATAAAGTATGAGGTCTGAATGATGGCCTTTGCCCTACCCTGATTCTACACTGCTATTCACAACAATTATTGTTGCATTAACATAGAAAAAGCAAAAACCTCCAGCTGCTTTTGCTTGGGGACTTAGTAATAATTAGTTCAACATTCACAGTATGTTCCAGGGCCTCCTCAATCCATTCACCAGATGCTACTCTTAGCTCCATCTGGCTGCCAAAATGAATGGACCCACAACGAGCTGGCTTTTTGCTTCTCAACTGCAACAGCCACAGGAGCTTCATGATTCTCATATGCATTTCTAGCCCATTAGGTTTGGATGCCTTCTTTAATTTCACCCAAGCTTCTACTACCTCCTACACACACACACATGCACATATACATTCCAGATTAAAGGCAGAACAATCATTGCTCTGGCTCTGAGTAATAAAAATAAATTTATAAACATTTACGGTGCCTATGTTTCACACAGTTTCCTGTTACATTTACAGTTCCTAGACAGTGGCAGAGCCTAAGAACACCTTTTGACTGGTTTTCCAATTAAAGGACTATTGCTGCTGCTATCTTTATCATTACACTCTGAATTTTTGTCTGAGAATCTTTTCTCTTAACATCTAATTTGTCTGAAAAAGCTGAGCCTCTATCAGGACAAAGAAGCTCCTAATTTGTATTGGCTGACCTTTAATCTAAGCTATCTGTGGAAAGAACTCTCACCAAATATGCACAGCAGGCGTCAGCTCTCCAAAATAACAAATACTTCTCTGAGCACTAAGACACTAATCTAATCAAGCTGCTCAAGGTACATCCTAAACTAGCTAATCCAAAAAACACATGAAAGTGGAGAGGGGACGCAACACCTGAAACACTGACACACCTAACAAACATTAGCTTTTGTTAATGACTCCATCTTAAAAGATTCCATAAAAACTATGTACCACTTAATCTTTGGAACTCCATGTGGAAAACTATACATCTTTCCAGTATAAATACCTCTTAGATCCAAGGGCGAAAAAACTCTCCTCCAACCACGCAATTGTTACCTCTTTATGAAACCCATTGTTCAGTGAGCTTGGATCAGTAATCAGTTAAACAGGGGCATCAGTTCAACTCTGCTCAGGTAATTCTCTTACAATTAACTATATACCCTAGGTTAGTTTCACTTACCCTCCTAAGGGGTTTCTCCTTTCTATTCATGTTTGCTGCTTTTGCTCTCTATCTAGCTTGCTCTCCACAGAAATGAATAGCTTGGCAGTGTTTGTATTCCTCTTCTATAAAAGTTACAGTAAACTCTTGTGGTTGCACAAAGATAAAAAGGGATAAAATGGTTTTCTTGGCCTTAGCTACCCACCATGACTCATTCCACTGAAGAGCCCTTCCTCCCCTTAGCTTTCCTTTGATGAAGGTAATCTAGGCAGAGACTGGAAAGTTACTTTTAAAATGTAGTGTATTTTCCAATACTCATTATAATGTTTAAGCAAGCAGGGCTGCAGAGTTGGAGTTGTGGAGATGGAATTGGTATCAGAAGCAATTTTGGGTGGAGCTGGAGTTGAAAGTAGTATACTGATTTGAATTTCAAAATAAAAGCTTACAATAATTTTTTCAAGTATTTGTAATTTTCATTGACATGTTTTTAAATATAAATTCACACTGTCAAAAAACCTTCCCACGTAATCAGTTGTATTTGAGCATTTCATCATAACCTGATGGGGAAAAAATTGTATTAGTGCATGACACAGGACCTAGATGAAGACAAATGATGTGATGCCAAGAAGGAGTTGAAGATGCACAGCAGAAAAACAGAGAGGTCAGGTTGAGCATACTATCTCCACAGCCCTTTTAAGAGTGATCTGTTGACATTATTCATTTCAATCTTACAGGAGGAATATGTTGCATTGCCTTTCACTTTATAAAAAATAGGATTAAGAGGGGAATAGCATAAAACTTGAAACTTCTCTGTTAATTGCCTCCTATAATTCCTTTAAAAGAACTTTTGAAAATAAGAAGAAAATGCTACTTGTCACACCACTAAGCTGGTTATATGCCCACTCATTATGGTATTTTTGAAATGTACCTCAGTTATACTCTTATTATCTATGCACCAACCTTGGCCCAAAGTAACTCACTATGCTACTTACAACTTATTGTTACTCCATAGGCTGTTTCTCCTTTGCTTATGTAATTAACATGTCTTTATACTGTGAATGTGGTATAATCGGGCACAAAAAGGGATATAAAATAAACTGCTAGAATCAGCCAGATTTAGCATTTGCCTGATAGCCTGTAGGGACTACATTCTCAAATTCTTGTATTTATGAAGCTGTTCGAGTGTTTCAAATCCAGCACAAGAGCATTATTGAGGCATTTAGTGCTGGTTTCAAAACACCTGGAAAGCTTTGTGAAATACCATAATTTCAAGATGGAGACCCTACAGACAAGCAGGAAACAACTGATAGAGGAAGGCAGACTTTTGACCATCCCAGCCCAAGGTCACTTCGAACTTTAAAAGTTGAGATCGGCACTTTGACATCATTTTCACTCTGGTAGCCCTACTATCAGTCAGTTAAATAAACTTCTAGCCACGCTTTTAAAGCCATTTGACTCTCAGAGGAGAATGCTTCTCTATATTATGTGTTAATACACCTGCATACATACATGTTTTATTATTACATTTATATCCCTCCTTTCTGTCTAATACATGTGGATCCCTCACCCATGGTGTCCTCAGAATAACTCTGTGAGCTAGGCTGAGCAGAGCAATAATAGCTGTCCCAAAATGAGCTTTGCGGCTAAGTATAGATTTGACACTAGGTGTATTCACTGGTGGTTTACCAGAACAACCATTACAACATAGTACGTTGTAAGACAACAGATAACAATTATCTGCAGTTTGCCAGCACAACTACACATGGTTAAAAAAGCCCACGTTTGCCTTTGTGTAACATGAGGCAGCTCTGGATTTACCTATAAAAAATATTTGTAGACTGAACTGTCTTCCTGTTAGATAAACCAACATGCAGAAAGGTTTATAAACAGTGAAGCAAAAGGAAAAAAAAGGAAAAAACAAAGAGTACTTTATTTGAAACTATAGAAAGGTTTATAAAAATAAGCACTGACAGTTCAACTGACAGTAAGGTCGTAATCTAAAAGACAGCAGTGCTGGCACCTCCCCTTAACCATCAGGGAAGGGCATTCCAGACACAGTGTGCTATTAGCAAGAAACTTCTCTTCCCAGTCACCAAGCCCAGCTGCGGGGAGCTCCTGGAGAAGACATTTCAAAGCACAGATTTATATAAGTCATTTCATACTTACTGAAGCATATTGAAAAGCAATCAGACCTTTAGAATAGGCATTATATGGCCAGAAGCAACGGGTTCAAGTCGACAGCCTCGCACCCATGCTCAGAACTTTCTCCAAGGGAAGTCCGATTTATAGCTTATTATAATAATCCAACCTGAATGTTGGAGCACAAATAACTGTTTCTTATTTCATAAGAAAGAGCATTATTGGATTAGGCTAGAGACCTATGGGGTCCAACAAATAGTTCCCAACAATGACTGATCAGATGTCTCTGGGAAGTCCATGGACAGAACATGAAGGTAATAACCTATGCTTCATACCTCAATTCTGATGCACTTGTAACCTATTCACACTTCATGAAAAATGGAGAACATACCAGTTTTTCTCTTATAGTAACTAAAAGCAGTGCAAAACGATACTCATATTAATACACTTCTCTTGCAAGCTAGTAACATATTTAATGCCTTAGTATGAACCATCCATTTCGTCTCAATCTACAAATGAATTGTTTTTAATAGGCAAAGCCTGAGGATTAAAAAAATGGCTTATTCTCAGAAAGATTCTGAGAGTTATACAGTAGTTCAAAAAAGGTAACTTTTCCACAATCTGATAACAACCTGTAGGTAAACACGGGTATGGTTACTAACTTCATTTTACTGAGCTCTGAAGAGATTTCAGAACTCTCAAAAACCATCTTCTGAATCTGAACAGGGCATCCTGCCCCTGTATAAGATGCTGTGCTAACATTCTGCCTAAATACAAAAGCACTGTTGTTCCCAAAAGGACATGGAGCCAAGTAAGTTTGGTGCAGAGTTACTGATGCAAATTCTTCAACAGAGCAGCAAGACAGAGTTATTTAGTAAAAAATGGATTTGACATATGAGCAGCAAGAACGCAAAATACTGGGCAGACTCTCTACACCAGGAGTATCAGGGTAAAGAGATTAGTGGGATTTAGCAATACAGAGTAAATAGGATTTTAGTAATAGAGTACAACCAGCCACAGCTCAAAACAAGGCAGAATGTTGTGGAATTAGGGACTATCAACAGTCCCATCACACAGCCAAGAGCAGGATGACACAAGGGGAGTGGTCTAAACAATCAGTCAAGTCTATCATTATTTGAAGAAGACAAAACTCTCTGAAAGAAACAAACAAAGCTACAGCTGGAGAGCTGCAGAAAGAATATACAGTACTAATATTCCCTTGTTGTTATTCTAAGCACATGTAGAGTTCATTTGGAGTTCAGAACCTTGAAGGCAAACATCAGAACATGGCACACACTAAAAAGCATCAGTCATGCTTTCCTGAGCCAGACACCCAAGATCACAACTGGAAGCCAAAGGGAACGCCTAATAAAAAATCCTGAAATACTAGCTAAGGAGAAAGAAAGAGATACTTTAAAGCCTTGGACATCGGCTTCTGGCTTCTGCAAAACCAAAACATTTTTGGCAGTCATACGCTGCCCACATACATATAGACTAAAAAATACAGAATGCAGCTCAGTTGCATTTAGTACTATACTGGCTTTAAAAAAAACCCTTTCTAGCCTCCAAATCTAACCCTTCATAAGCAGATTTATTTTTATAAAAATGTATTTAAATAAGCAAGAAAAACACAGGCATGCCTCACTTTCCAGAGTGTCATATATGGCATTTACTTTTCAAAGCTTCATGAAAATCTAATTTCCTTATATTCCTGCCATCTCCCTAGCTAAGGCTGACAAAAATACCAGTAACAAGTCAGAATTAACCAAGGAAATGGACCAACCTTATTTATACATCACTATACCCACTGTTAAGAGACTAGTAATTTTAATAACTGAATGAATTAATGAATCAAGTGACAGAACAGCATCTCACTCTCCTGCTCTATGCTACTGTCCTTTACAAACTCTGAGAAGTTTCATGAACTAATTTATTTGATTACATCCTATATCTTCCCCACCACCAACCCTCCTGAAAGGCCCCATTTACTCTGAGATGAAAATCAAGAGGTTCACTAACCAATTAACATCTAGAGTAATGGCTGTCAACCTTTGGTCTTTCAGATGGTTTGGATTTCAGTTCCCAGAAGTACCAGTCAATACGGCAACTCCACAGGAATTCTGGGAACTGAAGTCCCAAACATCTGAAGGACCAAAGTTTGAGAACTGATCCTGTACAGCATCCATGCATCCCACAGTCAGAATTAGGAAACAGATGCTTACTTGAATTGATGATGTTCCCTAGAGCTGCGAATCTTGGAAGAAAATCTTTCTGCCAGTTTTTCCAGGTTCCTTGAATATTCCAGTTCAATCTCAGCCTTTCGACGGAAAAACTCCTGAAGGTCTTGAAGGAGCTGCAACCGGGATTCAGATTGTTGTTCTAAGCATTTGAACTGTTCCACCAGTTGTGTACGAATTTCTGGATGCACAAAACAGAGAACAAAATGGCATTATAAACTATTTAGAATACAGTCTATATGAGAATCAACCTCTCATCTTCCA
>CAOKZL010005343.1:0-11800 GCA_948472985.1 Iguana delicatissima | reverse complement strand
CCCAGTCCAACCCCTTCTGCTGCGTAGGAAGACACCCTCACAGCAGTAGCTAAAAAGCAGAGTCTGCAAAGGCGGGCCGTTTGGGTGACAGTTCCTGGCATCGCCTCCCAGCCCGCCCAAGACCGATGCTCCAGTTGCCGTGTGCTGGAGGCACATCCCAGCAAAAGCAAGATCCATGATGCTGGAACTGGTTCTCCGCTCCTGACCTGAAACCTCTCTCTCCTCTCCGCGTGTTTGTCTGTGTGTGGATCCTCACACGTGGAAAACAATCCACGTGGCACATGACTGACGTTCTATCTTGCAGGAGAGGGTCTCCCGATTCTGGCCGTAATGCAAGAGGGTGACTCTGTGAGTGGGGGGGTCACATCTTAATCTGGGGTGCAGCAACCCCTTCATTTGCACCCCACTTCCGACTCAAGGTGGGGCAGGGAAGACGTATGGAAGCCCAGTCCTTGACCGCTCCCACAACTGCGATGTTTGGTCCGACCCCACCTGGAATAATACCGGGTCCAGTTTTGGACACCACAGTCCTCGAAGGAGATGGACAACCTGGCAGGTGCCTGGAGGAGGGTGACCGAGATGGTGGAAGGCCCGGAGACCCTGAAGCCCTCCGAGGAGCAGCTGAGGGGGCTGGGCGTGCTCAGCCCGGAGAAGGGGAGGTCTTCAGAGGGGCAGGACACCCACGTTTGAGTATCTGAAGGGGGGTCAGAGGGAGGGCGGCACAAAGAGGAGGGGTCTCTCCAGCTCTAGGGCTCTATGAGAGGCGTTTGCAGGCTTTGGCACAAATACGCAACCCTCCTCCTCATTAAATCCTTGCCCGGCCCAAGGGTCGCATTCCCCGGAGCAGGGCCGCCTTCCTCAACACGGAATGGGGTCACAATCCCCATAATCCCCAGCCAGCAGGGGCCCCGGGGGGCCAAAAGCCCCTCCAGCAGCAGGTGGGGGGGAAGGAGGATGAAAGGGGATCCAAGACCCCCCCCTCCTTTTAGAGTCTGGGGGCAGGTGCCAAGAACGCAGGCAAACAACTTTATTATTCCTCCAAAAAAACAGATGTCAGTTTGCGGAACGGGCAAAGCTTGACACAGAGAGGAAACAAACGCAACTTATACAGAAACGAACACAGAGGACACAACTCGCTGCACGTATTTTCTGCTACCGGCGGAGAGCTTCCCCGACCCCCGAGGAGACGCTGCGCCCCCAAACCAGAGGAACGGGGTGGGAGGGGCGGGCCGGATTCGCTGACAGACCAACAGTGGGGAGCAAAAGGAGAAGCCCCCGGCGGAGGAGGGAAGGCCCCCCCACCCGTCCCCCCTCCCCGCGGCTGAAGCCTCCCCACTTTCCGTTTGGGAGTGGGGGCGTTGGGGGGGTTGCTCTGGGACGCCCCTCTATTTCGACAGGAGGCAGGTCCCCCCCCCACTTTGCTGCAAAGGCTCATGGGGGTGATCCCATGATCCCAACTGCTCCCCCTGTGCCATTCAAATTGTCCCCTCCCAGAATCCCCCCATAAATAACTGACAACAGGAAGAAAAAAAAAACAGAGAAAGGGTGCCCTTTGGGGAATTTTGGCTGAAGAGGGGGCCTTACACCCCACACATGAGACCAAGAGGTTAGAGGTCAGGGTTAGGGTTGGCACTGCCGTGGGATGGGAGGAGGGGGCCCAGTGGCCTTGCACGCTTTCACACCCATTTACACACTCACGAATTTCCCCACACACCCGGCTGCTATTGCTGCAGTCTACGGGAAGAGATCCGGAGGAGCCACTTTCTCGCATTCTTCTTCCTCCTCCTCTGGCCCAGGAAGGGACCGGCTGGCATCCGAACTGCAGGTCACGCTGGCCGGCAACTCCAGAAGAGCAGAAGCGGCCTTGAGCTCCAGTTTGGAGAGCCCCCGGCCACGAGGAAGAGGAGGCGGCGTTGTTTTGCAGGTGCTCATGAGGGGCGCAGGGGTGTCGAGACGCAGGTTGCAGAAGACCTGGAGGGGAGGAAAGAGGGAGACGAGGAGGTGGAGGCCAGCCCGCGAGGGCCACAGAAGCCTTTCCCGAGGACTGGGGGAGCAAGAGCGAGTTTTCTGTTGCCATTAATGGCTACCCAGGCAACTCTTATGCTACAGATGAGAGATCCCAAAGTCACCAAAGTACGACAGCCTCGGTTTTGCCATCTTGGTTTCTAGGGAGAGTTCAGGCTTGCTTTGCCCTTGGACCTCTTCGTCCGTCTTTTCAGCAGTTTGTCTTTTCACCACATTTCAAAGGAGCTGATTTTCTTCCTACCAGTTTTCTTCACTGTCCAGCTTTCAGAACCACCCATAGAAATGGGAAATATGATGGCACAGACAATATTAATTTTACAATTGAATGATATACCCTCACATGTATACCAGTGCTGCTTGACACATGGTATGTTCAGTGTACAAGTTAAACAGACCAGGTGATTATGGTTATTTTGATAGGTTTTCCCTGGAGCCTTATTGATCTGATTCGGTCAGAGTTTGCATTGTATCCTTTGACTGCTTTTGCTGTATCTCTCCTCACTATTAATGCAACCCCATTCCTTAGATTTCCATTGCTTGGGAAAAACACTATTCAGTTATCTGACCCAAAATGTCCCATTCCTGTTCACTTTTGCTCACTCATCCCAAGTATTTCAATGTTTATACATGCCATTTCTTATTTTATTAAGTCTACCTTCCCCTGATTTATGCTTCCCGCATTGTGTTCCAACAACATGTCTTGTGCAGCTTCAGACGTTTGCCTCTGAGCAGGTCAGCAGCTGAACCTCCTTCTGATTTGAGCCCAGGTGTGTCATTAGCCACAGTGCAATTCGTAGTTCTCCTCTATTCTGCCCCAGTAGCTCACTGAGTGCCTTCGCAAGTGGGAGTCTCAACTCCTGGCACTACCTCTTGTTTCATTTTGGATTTTCCCATTGCAGGGTTTTTCCTTGCAAAAGACATTCAAGGAGTCTGCTGTGCCCCCTCCTGTGTAGAACTAAGAAGTGTTGGCTATGGTGCCCCTGCCATTGTCTCTGAGGGATCCTCCGCCACTGCCACCCCCTACTATTGTTAGTGCCCAGTTGCTGTTTGGCCCATTGAGCCCGGCTCTTCAGCAAGCCTACCAGCAACACTGCTGCCGTCTGCATGGCCTCCTGTCTCACAGGACCACATAATCCCACCACAGTGGAATGCCTGTGCCATGGAGTTTATTTTAGCACTGCAGAAAAATGTGGACCCTGCAATACCACTTTCAGTCACTAGATGGCAGACTTTCTTGACCAGCGTATAGGTTGGAGATTTGGGGCACAGTAGCTCCCCAAAAATAACTTGCCTAAGGCTACCCATTCTCTGGCACATCTTTTCCTTCTCCCACACACCCCAATATCCCAAAAGATGTTCATCTCCCCACCCACCTAAAGGGAACATCCTGTCTCATGGTTTAAGAGTTTCCTCTTTTTAAACTGTTTCCATTTCTTTGTCTTAAGGGACACATGAAAGCCATTTTACACCCAAGACCGTTCCCTTTTGCCCCGTTCCTGGGGGCAAGTGGTAATGACACCTACTTCCTGGGAGGAGGTGGAAAGCCAGTTGTAAATCCGGTGTCCGGGGGGCATCGCAGGGTCCGTGTAGAAGAAACTGCTGCAGTCCAGGAGGGGGAGGGGTCCTGGTGTGGGGATGGGAGGAAGGTGTGGGTCACAAATGGGACAGACCCCCAACCACCCTCCAGCCAAAAGAGAAAATCACACCTACACTCATACCATGTTCTGCATTTTTTTTATGAAGCAAGAGTTGTTGTTATGAGAAAAAACTTACTAATCTGTTTTTCTTATATACTTCAGGTCACACACAATATCAGAACATCCAAATCAAAATCAACGCCAAATGCAGCAAATTGTCATGCCTTGCATTGGCTCACTCTATTTTATGGTCTCTAAATCCAGTTGTTACTCCAAACCAGAGTAAGCACATTGAATTCACTGGATTTACCTAGGTGTTGGGCCACCATACCATAACCGTATGATGGGTGTGCTCTAGCTGGGATTTCAGCTTGCCTTTATTTAATTACTATATCTATTAATAAATATCCTGGCTTTTTCCCAATAAAGGACCAGTTTGGCTGTTACGTAATAAAAGAGGGTATGTGTTTATCACAGCCACAGCTCCCAAGCCTCCTGATATTTGGAAAGCATGATAAGGAGACTATTGGGGGTTCACCTTGGATTTATTTTTTTAAATAAATAAATAATTAAAAATGGCAGCCACTTTCCACCCTGAAGTACCACCTTCAATCACTAGGTGCCAGATTACCCTAATGAGCACATAGGTTTGCACAGCCACAGCTCCAAAACCATCAAGATTTATTATTGTTGTGTGGCTTCAAGTTATTTCTGAGTTATGGCAACTCTAAGGCAAACCTGTCATGTGATTTTCCTGGGAAGAAGCCTGGATCCCCAAAACTTGGCATGCATGCTATGGATACCATCGAGAGTTATCTTTTAAAAAGATTATTTAAAATTGGATGACAGATTTGGAGTCTGCAATACCACTTTCAGTCACTAGGTGGCAGATTACCCTAACCAGCACATAGGCCTGTGCAGCCACAGCTCCAAAACCATGAAGCCTTGAGGGGGTGCTGCTGGCATGTCTCCAAGTCTTTCGGACCTAACATGACACTAAGATGAACCAATTGTGAAACTTGGCATGCATGCTAAGGAGGCCACTGGGGTGCATTACTGCTGTAGTTAAGTGCAGTCAAGTCAACTTCAACCTCTCAGTCACCCTGTCTCATCAGCTGGCCTGCTCAGGTCTTGCAGATTCAGGGCAGTAGCCATTGCGGCTTCCCTGTAGATCCTGTAGCAGGATCTTCCCCTTGTCAACCACTGTTGTCTTTCCTAGCGAGTCAGGGCTTCATGTCAGGTGCCCAAAGTACGGCGGGCTCATTTCAGTCACTGTGGCTTCTCGGGAGAGTTCAGGCTTGATTTGGTCTCAGACCTCTTTGTTTGTCTTTTTAGCAGTACCTGTAGAGCTCTCCTCCAGCACCACATTTCAACTGGTTGATTTTCCCTCCTGTCAGCTTTCCTTAACCCCCCTCTTATCTGTGGGGGCTACATTCCAAAACCCCCTGTGGGTACCTGAAACTGCTGATAGTGCCGACCCTTCTACCTTTTCAGGGACCGTAGGGGGTCTTATGCCAGCAGACAGAAGGAAGCTTGTCTCTGGTCCCTGTGAAGCTAGAAACAGCATCACTGGACATAGTCAAGTATTAAGGCTGCATGTGTGCAGTCACCCAGATATGGGCAGTCACCCAGATATGACTGCATGTGTCACCCAGATATTTTAACATTTTTGGACGACAGGTAACTTGAAACCACAGAAAGCAAGACCGTGGAAAAGGGAGGGTTACCGTATTTGTGTCTTTTCTTTGTATGCTAAGTCTGGGAATGATTGTTCTCACACTGTCCTAATGTGCAGGACTACAACCCCCATCATCCAATGTAGTCCACCACATTGGGACAGTGCCAGATTGGGGAAGAAGGCATGGAAATGAAGGACCAAGCAAACCGGCTTTGCCACGAGATCCCCAAACTCCGGGGGTCTCCTGGATCAATTTGTGCCTGCCGGATCAAAACAGCTCTGTTTGGCACCCAGGTGCAACCTGGCTCCCTGCTTTCAGTGGCTCACCTGGTTTGGGTTCTGATTCCAAAGGCAAATCGGGACCTCCGACTGAAGGGGGGCCGCCCCGGCTGCGGACAGAGACGGCAGTGTAGAGTGTTTGGAAGGATGGGTGGGAAAGAGTTTGGGACGGGCGCTGGAGCATCTGGAGGGGAAAAGCAGAGAGGTGGGGATGCCAGCAACAGACCTGGGGGGGCACTTCCGAGAAGCAGCCCACCTTAGGGTATCTTCAATCCCAAACCCTCATCCATCGATATCTGTCTGAAGTGTACAAAAGGAAAGCTTCTGGACTCCTCTGAGGTGGGGAGGAGATTTGGACTAGATGGACCCCTGGGATCCCTTCCAATTATTCCCAGTGGCAGGGGGCTGGGCTAGATGGCTTCAGGGGTTTCTTGCCACCCTATAATTTCTATGGCTTCTGAGTATTTTAATTTCTGCGAAGGGGAGCAGAGGGTCCTCATCATAGCCTCCCTCACCCCTGAAAATAGATACCTGTTCTACAGGCCAATTTGTCCTGCAGATGGCTTTCATATCCTGCCCCCAGGGAGGAAAGCGCTGGGCCCAGGATGGGGGGTTCCTGGCCCCCCAAGGACTGATCTCTGCTTGGCCGCAATCCATGGGCTCTGCAAAACAGGGAGAAATCAAGTTCAAGCAGGTGGGCACGGCAGGAGGCGGAAATCACCGGCAGGTTGAATTCTGATCCCTTCTCATTGAGAAGCCCCCTCCCTTTTGCAAAGTTCCAACCCCTCCAAATCCTGGTCCCAGCCGTTAATTCATTAATAATCCCTGGGGGAAAGACAGGGGTAGAGTCCTTCATTACTTAGCATTTTCCCCCTCTGTGCTGGAATCCTCACACCCACAGGTGCCCAAACCTCTCCTGAGCACACACTGGTCTTCCAGAAAATAGCAAAATCAAGAGTGTTTCCTCTGAGCACATCCAGAGTGCCTCCAGTTCCCACAAGGGAGATGACAATGGCAAGCCGGTGCCACCTTGACTCCCGCACTTGGGGAAAAGGGGGCTGTAAATAAAGGGACCAGTGGGTTGCTTCAGGGCCAGGATGGGTGACTGTCAGAGGAGGGGGAGCTGCTCTAGCCTCCCCCCAAAATAAAAAATGATTAGGCCCCCCAGCCCCCTCCCGGTGGCAGGGGAGATTTCCACTCTGTTTTTGGGCCCCCTCTGGGGCATTTCCAGAGGAAGACCTTCTTAGCAACAGAAAGTGACCTGAGTGTGAATTCCTGTTCACTTCCTGTTTTCATTACCTTTTTGCCCCGAGGTCTCCTGGAGCCACAAAACAGCCCTGCCCCCCCATGTGGCCACAGACCGCCTGCCCACCTCTGCTGTAGGGAATTCAGGAAAATGGTTTCCAAAGCAAAGGCACAGCTTGGAAAGTGACATCTTTTGGGCTACAGCTACCATGCTGGCTGGAGGGTTTTGGGAGCTGCAGTCCCAAAAAGTAGCTTTCCTGGGCTCCGAGGCAGGGGCCATAGATGGCCAAGCAGTGGTTAGCTTAATGAGAAGAGAACAGCTGAATTTCAACAGTTCCTGTCTTTATAAATCAATCATGTCGCTGTGGGCCTTCCATAAACCCTAAGGCAACCTTATCCCAGGTGTGCTTGGCCAGATTTCTCCAGAGGAGGTTTGCCCCATGGTCTTCCTCTGAGGCTGAGAGAGTGTGATTTCTCCAGGGTCACCCAGTGGGCTTCCCTGGCTGAGTGAAGCCCTGCCTTCCTGGAGCTCAGACTTTCAACATCAGTGCTCAAACCACTATGCCATACTGGCTGAAATCACACGCACACAAACCTCCACATTTCCACTCACCTGTGCAATCCCGACCGCCCTCCTGGAAGGTGGGGGGGTGAGAAGCGGGGAAGGACAGCACCTCCGGTATTCCCAGAAGCCCCACTGGCACCTGCGGAAGATTCGGGGCAGCAGAGGCAAGGGTTTGTAAAATGTCCCTGGTGGGTGCAGTTCCTTAAAGAGGACACCTCATTCCTTTAAAATCCCCATTTTCCAGAAAATTCAAGAACAGAGGTCAGAATTATGCAGCCCTCCTGAAGTGGTTGGACTATAACTCCCAGCATTCCTGACCGCTGGCCCTGCTGTGCTGGGAGTTGCAATCCCCACAACAGCTGGAGGGCAGCACAATTCCCACTCATATTCTAGGAAACTCTCTCACAGGCAAAACTGCTTTTCTCCACAGTTTGGTTCTTGCCAAAATTACAGCATTTTCAGGCAGGTTTGGATTTTTAAAAACATGCAGATTTAAAAAGCGTTCTCTCTCTTTTTAAATAGTCTTTGTATATTTTCCAGACAAAAAGGTGGGATTTACTCCACAATAGCGGGGTAATAGCACTGTAACAGCCTAGTGCGGAAATGGCCTGAAATATTTCTCACGGCTCTCAGAACCAACGCTCTCTCATCCAGCCCTGCTTCTTTTTTTTTTAAACCATTCCTTAAGAAGCTGTGTAATCTAGTTTTAAATGTTTTCATTTTTATTTCTTTTTATTTATTTCTTTAACTCCTTAAATACTTTTACCCGCTCTACTCTGCCTCTGGGGCTCTGGTGGATTCCAAGGCAATAAAGAAATGCCTCCAATTTGGAAACTTAGGCCAAGGAAAAGTCACCAGAGTTGCCCAATTACCGTCCTGCCTTTATTCAGTCTGACGCTTCCGCACGAGACTGTTATAGCGCTATGATTTCACTTGCAACATCCTATGGAATCCTGGGGTTTGCAGTTTCGGGAGGGGCTGGCCGGCCCCTCCTGAAACTGCAAACCCCAGGATTCCATAGGATGTTGCAAGTGCGGAAATGGCCTAAGCTCTTTATTTAGCATCTATTTATTTCCGCCATTCCTCCTGACTCTACCTCTGTTCTCTGCTCTTTAAAAGAGAAAAAACCCTTAAGACTCAGCATTTAATTCTCTGAGCCTGGCCCCACACGGGAAGCAAGAAAGCCAGCCAGGCTCTGCCCCAAGGAGCATCCAAACTCTGCCCACAGCGCCATCTCAGTTCTGCTTCTCGGAGCCCCCGGCCCCCCAATTTTCCGCTCACCACCACTGGCTCCTCTCTGGGGTTTCTTTGCCCAAGGACCCCTGGCTTCCAGCTGAGCAGGAGACGGCAGCCCCCTTGCCTTCTTCTTCTTCCTCCTCCTCCTCCTCCGTGTCCCAGAGCTCATGGCGGAGGTCAGACTCCTCAAACATTTCTTTTTAATTTGCAAAACCTGTGAAAGAAGAGCAAAGCACAAGGCAGGGGTGGTGCTATGAGACTCCGAGTCATTTCTGAACTATGGCAGCCCTTAGGCGAAGACGGGTTTGCCCTTGCCTTCTTGTGAGGCTGAGAAAGTGTGACTTGCCCAAGGTCCAGTGGGTTTCCATGGGGATTGGTCTTCTGGCAGCAGGTAAAAAACTTCTTATTCAGATAGGCTTTTAAAACAGAAAGTTTGTAAAGATTGCTATAGAGGATCCTGCATTATTTTGACTGTTATTTTAAAGGGCTTTTCTGTCTAATTTGCATTTTTATTCTTTACTGTTCCCGCTGCACAGTGCAAGGTGATTGATTATTCCATGGTGGGGAACCCCCTCCCCACTTCTCCAAAATGTTCTCCCCTGGCGAAAAGGAATGCCTCACCCCTTGCAATGCACCCCTGTGTGAGTTCCTCCACCGGCTCCAAGGCCCACGTGGTTGGCTTCCAAGGGGGAGACCCAGCTGCGGACGGAGCAGAGTCTGAGGCCCAACCAAGACCCAGCGGCCTCTGGGGTCTGCCCCCAATGGCCACCCCGCCTCCCTTAGAGCCCTCCCCGGAGCCCAACCATGCCCCCTGGTCCATCCCCAGGCCCTGTGCACCACATCCCTGCAGGGCGGTCTCCTGCAAGAAGCTCACGCAGGGTGGTCCGGAGCAGCCCTGGGTGAGGGTCAGGAAGGCCTGGGGTGCAACGAAGGGGGCCTTTTTGCTCCCCGGGGGGCCGGAGAAGCCTTCTGGGATTGCACTTCCCAGCACAGCTGGAAAGGAGGAGGAGGAAGAGGTTCATTGCCGGGAGAGCTTGTGTCTCCTCGTTCCTCCAGATGCAGTTACATGCCGGCAAAATCCCTGGTGGGGCATTTTTCTGGAGGGGAAGGCAATCTAATGGGGGCACAGTTTGGAGGGCTCACAGTCCAGAGAAGTTACCTTTTTTGGACTGCAACTGTCAGGAGCCACGCGGATGGAGTCTCTTTAGAGGCCTGGCTGGTAGCAAATGCCGGCCACCTTGCAGCACCAAGTCAAAACACAGCCTTTTATTTAAGCCATTTCCACACTTGCTGGTTATAACGTTATTACTCCACTTTCAACATCCTATGGAATCCTGGGGTTTGCAGTTTCGGGAGGGGCCAGCCGGCTCCTCCCTAAACTGCAAACCCCAGGATTCCATAGGATGTCGAAAGTGGAATGACAGCGCTATAACAGTCTAGTGCAGAAATGGCCTAAGTCTTTGGTGCCTCGCTGGTTTTGGCCCAATCTCCTTCTGTGAATAGCCTTCCTTTGCTTTTTAAACTGTTTCAACTGGTTTTTAAAGTGTTTGGGTTTTTTCCTTTTCAACCTGCAACCTGGGAAGGGATTGATCCAGACTGTTTATTTAGATAATTGTAATATATACAAAGAAAAACACATCACTAGCCTAGCCTCAACAACAACAATACAATTTTTCAAATGTAATTTAAAAGATAAATCAAAAGGCACCTCATTGGTGCCCCTTAAAACCTCTATCTGCCCCTTAGTGAAATCTGGCACATTGTTTCACAAAATAAGCATGAGTTTTGGGTGGAATGAGGACCTGAGTTATCTATTTATGTTAAATTGTTTAGTATGGTTTGATCATGTTAAATTGTTTTTTACTGTTTTGTCAAGTTGGTTTTATTGTGACCTGCCCTGGTCACGGATACAGATACAGAGGGTTAAGTTAAATCATTATTTGTCAGGATTCTCAGCATTTTTTATTAAAATGTATGTAAATTAAAAAAAAAGCCAAATCACAAATACAAGAGATTGAAGCATCCACGGAAAAACGCTGACGAAATCGCCATTTTCCCTGGGATCCTGAAAAGCCCAAATGAATCCTCAGAGGGCGCAATCCATTAAACCCGGCAGGACGGGATCGTGAGCTGCTTGCTTCCCTTAGAAAGATATTTCACTCCCTCAGCCTCCGCCCCGGATTCAGCCTCCACTTCAATTCAGCTGGCCTTCTTTCCAACCCCTCTGAATTTCTTCTTGCAGTTTTGCACAGTCTTGTCAAGGAGCTTCTGTTACCCTGCTTGCTTGGGGCCAAATGCCTTGGGCTCCATTTCGGCTGGGCTCCAGAATTTCCAGTCCTTCAGGGGCCACACTGACACATTCCTTGTCATCTTTATCATGTCAAAAAACAAATGACAGTATATCCTCAATTAGCAATTTGCATGCAAATATAAGAAGGCCTGTGCTGGAGTCCGCTCAGGGACTTACCCGTTACTTTACCTGGGGGGCAGCCAGTCAGTCACCCCACAAGCTCTCCAGGAGGGTGACTTTGCCCTCCGTGCCTTGAGATCCACCCCACAGAACAGTCGTGGCAAGAGCCACTTGGAGGAGGCTTGCCCCATGGCCCTTCTCTGAGGACGAGAGAGTGTGACTTGCCCAAGCTCAGCCAGCGGGTTTCCGGGGCTGAGCAGGGGCCTATTCTGCTGGAGTTCCACTCCAGTGCTCAGGCCACCCAGTCTCTCTCGCGCTCGCTGAATCGCCACCGACTTCACTCGCCTGTGCAGTCCCAACAGCCCTCCCGGAAGGCGGAGGGGTGAGAAGCAGAGAAGGGACCGTGCGCCAGGTATCCCCGGAAGCCCCACCGGATCAGACCCCATGGAAATCTGGGGCAGCATTGCAAGGGTTTGTGAAATCTCCCCGCTGGACACAGTTCCCTAAAAGAGGCCGTCTTCTTCTTAAAAACCATCGTTTCCCAGAGAATGCCGGGGCAGAGGGGAGAATCACACAATCCACCTGGTTGCTTTGGACTGTAAGTCAGCCACGCTGCACAGGGGCTGTTGGGAGATGCAATCCCACAACATCTGGGGGGCTGCATGATTCCGACTCATGCTAGGAAAAAAGACGCTCACCCCCAAGGGCACCTGGCGGATTTCTGC
>CAOKZL010005341.1:0-12092 GCA_948472985.1 Iguana delicatissima | reverse complement strand
CTTTGAGGGTGTTCCTGCATAGCAGGGGGTTGGACTGGATGGCCCGTGTGGTCTCTTCCAACTCTACATTTCTATGATTCTATGATTCTATGATTTACGGCAGGGGAGGGCAACCATGGCTGGGCTAGTGGTGGTCCCCACTCTCATGGGACGCACACCAATTTTCACAAACCAGAAGTGACTGGGATAGCACTGAAATGAACAATTGTTTCCTATGGAGACTGTTTTATAAAAACCAGAAGTGACTGGGATAGAATCATAGAGCTGGAAGAGATCCCAAGGCATTGAAACAAATCATTGTTTTCTATGGAGACAATATTTGCAAAGCAGAAGTGATAGCATTAAAAAGAACAATTGTTTCCTATGGAGACAGATTTTTTTGATATTTAAACAAACCAGAAGTGTTTGGGATAGTACTGAAATGAATAATTTTTTACTATGGAGGCAATTATTACAAACCAGAAGTGCCTGGGACAGCGTTGAAATGCATAATTGTTTCCGAGGGAGACACGATTTCTTCCCCAAATTGGAGCAATGGGATGGGACTCTGGAAACCATACAGAGGCCATGGACAGGGCATCCGAGGGCCACCCGCTGCACAGCCTACTGTTTCTCCTCCACCTCCCCGTGCTATAGGAATCTGGTTAGGTTAGTATTATTACTTGCATATCACAGAAGGTGGGATGGGTGAACAGACTCTTGCCTACAGGTGCTTCAGAAACTCTCACAAGAAGCAAAGTTTGGCTTAGGATTTCTTGTTTTGCTGTTTGGGGCAATTACGCAAAGTGACCCACGGAATGTGAACACAGCAAATATAGGTAAGAAATATTTCACTGCCTTACTATTTGAAACTCTAGAAATTTGGGCACTACAAGAAAAAGTCATGTGGGCAGGCAGGATTCTTATTGCGAAGGGACAAAGTTGTAATTTTGCCCCTCCGTAGCTACACCCCTGGCCTGAGGTCTACTGTAAACACGGCCCATCTTTTGCACTGTTGGGGAGATGAAGGGTGTCTGACCCAAGATAATGAGATGATATTTGTGCATGAAAGGAGCATAATCCCTTTGCAGGCTGAAAAGTGGAGCACAGACAGAAGCTATAATCTCCTGTCAGACCTCCAAAGAACAGCGTTTTGGGGATCCGTCTGGGATCTTGAGTCTGCGACTTACCCCAGGCTCTTGCATATCAACTCAAAAGCTTGTGTCAGCAAGCGAAGCATCAGATAAAGCCGGCTAAATCGAAGAGTAGCGGTTCCCTTGACAACTGCTTGCTGGCTTCAAAGATGTGGCTATGGAGAAATAATAACTGGTGTAGTGTTGCACACCGGTTTGTTGTTTGGGTGTATTTTTCAGGGAGATTTCCACTTCCCTATCCGAGTTTGACCTTGGGAACTACCTCGCACTGCAAGGGCATGGAATCTGATTCAAATTCAGGTCCAAGCTGAGTTTTGGAGAAATGTCTTGGAGGCTGCAGGTCCAAAATGTAAGATCACAAATAACTAATAAGTGACTATGTAACATAGTGGTTTGAGCCTTGGACTATGACCCCGGAGATCAGGGTTTGATTCCCCTCTCGGCCATGGAAAGCCACTGGGTTACCCTGGGTGTGTCACACTCTCTCAGCCCTTTTGATATTGTTGTGTGTTTTCAAGGCAAACCTATCATAAGGGTTTCTTGGCAAGATTTGTTTAGAGGGTGTTTGTCTTTGCCTTCCTCTTGAGGCTGAGAGAGTGTGACTTGCCTAAGGCCACCCATTGTGTTTCCATGCCTGAGTGGGGACTCATATGCTGGACTCCCATGGTCATAGCCCAGTGTTTAAACCACTACATCATGCTGGCTCTCTAAATAAATAATTCCTGTGAGTTGTTTCCAAGCTGTGCAAGTCACCCAAAATCACTGCAAACAGTTTTTAACTGAATTCTTGCAAGGGGAACAAACAGATACACTTAGACTTTTGGTACCAGGTGATCTATGTAAGGATAATCCTCACTCTGCTCAATTTATAAAATCATTTCCTTCCGTGGATCCATATTTGAAACACATTTCCTCTTCTCTGTCCAGCTGGAGAGAAGATTTGCAAGCTGCCTAAAGCTGATGATGCAGATCTGAAGCCAGATCTTTTGCGGATAGATTTCCTTCTTTCTCCCCCACAGTCACACCCTATTTATAAGCTTGTCTAGAAGGAATCCCAGTCCCAGTGGGGATTTTGTCCTTTTTCAGATCTTTCTAAAATGGTGGGAACAAGGGACTGGGAGTCTAAGCACGGCTCAGAACAATGTGCTTTTATTTGATTTGGCCATTGCCCAAGTACTCTAAATGGAACTGAGCTAAGAAGTTGTGTCTCTCAGTTGCCTTCATGCTTTTCAGAGCTGCTGAGTTTTAACTGCTCCCCAAGCATCATGATGGCAATGTCACTTGAGGCTATTCACGCTGCAGAATTATAGCACTATCATTCCACTTTGACTGCCTCAGTTATCCTATGGAAACCCGAGGTTTTTAGTTTGGTGAAGCACTGGATCTCACTGGCTGAAAACTCAGAAGGCCTCTCTCTATAGTGCAAATCCCAAGATTCCATAGGACAGGATCATGCCCGTTAAAGTGCAATAATAGCAGTATAATTCTGTAGTGTGAATGGACCTCAGAACTCCCCAGAACTTGTCATGTTGTCCTCTGGTTGGGCCGGTGAAGGGAAGCAATTCTGAGAGTCCAAAGGACAGCACGTGGGGTATGGACACAGCTTAGGATGCTTAGTCTGTTCACCAGGGTCTCTTTTACACTACACAATTACATCACTATGATTCCACTTGAATTACCGTAGCTGTATCCTATGGAATCTTGGGGTTTGTAGTTTGGAGAGACACTAGCAGAGCTCTCTGACTGAGAATTTCCAGTGTGAGAGGACGGTCTCAGAGCAGCAAAGAGAGTGGCCCCATCACTTCCTCTGTAGCAAAAGATTTTTGCAGATTTAACTAATAACATTTTCACATGAGACGGATGTGGAATGCAGATTTATCACACGTACCCCTGGAGAGTTCTCATTCTTAAACTGAGCGAAACTGCTCTTTGGGATGGGAAGGAGAGATGAGTGGCTTGCTTCTGCTCATAACTCTGGTATGAATTAATAAATTGGCCAATAAATTCTGATGGCAAACCAGAGGCTGGGGAAAGAATGGAAGTATTGATACCAAAATGACTTTTGTATGGCAATATGTGGACTGAAGTGACTTTTGTATGATGATGCCTGTGAATCACTCATGTGGTTATTCAGCACTTGGGAAGGAACTGAAGGATGTGGTTTCCAAAAGCCTATAATATTCCACACAGGCCTCCATTTGTTCATATGCATTATGGAACGTTCTGCATAAAGAAGCGTGACCCTATGCTCAGCAGGTGTCACCTGCCTTGTGGAGGTCTGTGGTTTTACTTACTCCCTGGTTGCTACGAAGAGAAAAGACATCTCCATACATGCTCTGATGAAGGTCTCCTTTGCAAACAACTCAGAGAAAGCACAAATGGAGGCACTGAGATCTGTAGTGCGATGAAGCCTCTTAAGTGGCTGGTTTCCTTTTGAACGTCTCGGGACTGGGAGAAGAACATGAAGGATGCAAAAGGGCAAAACGAACAGGGTGCACCATACAAAGCCGGAAGCTGAGGAAATGTGACCCCCTCCCAGAGCTTTTTAGTGTAAGCTGAAGCTGCTGCTCTGGTGTTAATTGTTTCAGCAGACGTGGAACTGGTGCTTGAAGCCATTCTGTGTTTGCACAGGTCAGGCTTTTGTAATAGAAAAAGAGCAATATGTGATGCGGCCTTACCTTGTCAGTTTCCTTTTCTCAACAGGAAAAGCCAACAACTCTCCATCCGAGTGAAAATGCCTAATTTCCAGGTAAGGCGGCAGGGAGAACAGTGTCAAGTCTAACAGCAGCAAATCGACTTTTTCTTCTTCCTGAGGGTGTCTTGGAGACCCACTTAAATGGCTTTCAGAAAGGACTGTGCAACATTGCAGAGGGTAAAAGCCCTCTCCTGACAGCTACATCCCACAATAGACAAATGAAACTTGCATGCAGCAGGGCTCTCTACTTTTAAATTGAGCTTGGTTTTAAGAAAAATGCCTCTTGAGGCAACTCTATGAATCCTGGAACAGCAAGGCCACCTTTGCAGACATCATTCTACACCTGGTTAACACCTGCCCATTGCTGTTGTATGTCTTCTAGCCATTGCCAACTCACGGCAACCCTAAGGTGAGCCTATCACTGGGTTTTCTTGGCAAGATTTTTTTCAAAGGAGGTTGAGAGAGTGTGCCTTGCTCAAGGTCACCCAGTGAGTTTTCAGGGCCAAGCAGATTAGAACCCTAGTCTGAATGGTTGGGGGATTCCAGGTACTGCAGTCTGCAAAACAGCTTTCCCAAGCTCTGAGTTCCCCACGGAGAGTAAACCCCACTGAATTCAAGAAGACATAAGCTGAGGAAATGTGCATGGCTGGGGATGAGGGGAGTTGTAGTCCAGAGCTTCTGGCAATCCCCTGGCTTGACGGATCACTTCTAGTGATCACCTTGCTGCTGTGCGGCAACCAAGGGGAAGCTGACAAAGATCGTTTGCTTGATCTCAAACCCCTCTCTCTCTCTTCCTCCCCATGTTTTTAAAAGTGCTCCCTTTGATGTGAGTGAAACTCGGGTCTGATTTATCTCTTCGACCCCTCTCTTTCCACCCTCTCCCCAGCTGCTTCTTTGTCTGGTTGAATCTGAGCTGCAAGTATGCAGCAGGGGGTGAGATCAGGCGGCAACTTTAATGAGGTTGGGATTTTTTACTGTCAAGTTTGCCTACGAGTCTGTCACACGGTGGGCTGAAGGCAACGGCTGAGCATCCTCTGGGATCTTTCTTATCTATAAATGAGGTGGTGTCTGCCGTCTCCCTCCCTGCAACCCCAAGCGAGGGGATAAGCTAATGAGAGGATACCGACGCAGCCCAGACAAAGAGCAGCTGAGCCGCTAAGCCTAGGGCAGGCTGTTGTATTTATTGGCAAAGGACAATAGGAGCACAGACCTATAGGTCTGAGGTTCCTTGCTGCATGGCATCCTCATCAAATTTGCAAATGACACCAAATTGGGAGGAGTTGCTAATACGCCAGAGGACAGGATCAAAATTCAAAATGACCTGAACAGATTGGGGAGCTGGGCCAAGGCTAACAAAATGAAATTCAACAGACAGAAATGTAAAGTCCTACACTTAGGTAGAAAAAAATGGAATACAGAAATATAGGATGGGGGACACGTGGCTGGATAGCAGTATGTGTGAAAGGGATCTAAGAGTCTTCGTAGACCACAAGCTCAACATGAGTCAGCAGTGTGATGCGGCAGCCAAGAAAGCCAATGCAATTCTCGGCTGCATCAACAGGAGTATGGTGTCTAGATCGAGGGAGGTCCCGGTACCACTCTACTCTGCTTTGGTTAGACCTCATCTTGAATCCTGTGTCCAGTTCTGGGCACCCCAATTCAAGAAGGACATGGTCAAGTTGGAGCAAGTCCAGAGAAGGACGACCAAAATGGTGAGGGGCCTCGAAGCCATGCCCTATGAGGATAGACTTGGAGAGTTGGGTATGTTTAGTCTGCAGAAGAGAAGGTTAAGGGGGACATGATAGCCATGTTCAAATATTTGAAGGGATGCCATGTAGAGGAGGGAGTGGACTTGTTTTCTGCTTCTCCAGAGACCAGGACAAGGAGCAATGGATTCAAGCTGCAGGAAAGGAGATTCCATTCAAACCTCAGGAGGAACTTCCTGACGGCCAGGGCTGTCTGGCAGTGGAATATGCTGCCTCGGAGTGTAGTGGAGTCTCCTTCTCTGGAAGCTTAAAAGCAGAGGCTGGATGGCCATCTGTTGGGAGTGCTTTAAGGGTGTTCCTGCATGGCAGGGGGTTGGACTGGATGGCCCCTGGGGTCCCTTCCAACTCTAATTTCTATGATTCCATGATTAACATGGAGAAGTTGCTTTTTTGCATTGCTAGCAATCATACAAGGGATGTGGGTGGCTCTGTAGTAGGGTTCCCAGTTGATGATTGTCCCGGGCTTTGAGTTTTCTGGGCCATAACCTGACATCTAGAGATGGGTTCTCAATGGTGTTATAAAGTATTATGCGTTTATAAACAGCTTTTCATTCAGCCACAGCCACTCATGCCCATACCATGTTTGGACATTAAGACAGAAATCTTGACAAAAGGGGCTGTTCCCGGAAAAAGACGAAATGAGAAGATTATTTCCTGTCACTTATGGAATAAGACGGGAAAAGGACCATTTAATCCAACCCACTTGCTTGTAGCCAAAAGGTGGATGCAGAACAGAATGGAAAGTGAGCTGCTAGTCTGCTTTTGGGCACAACTGAAAATGCTGGCCATTTTTTAATCTATCCTAATGTTGTGGTTTTTGTAGTAACCCTGTGGTGATCCTATTAGAGGGTTTTCTTGGCAAGATGTGTTCAGAAAGGGCTTGACGCTGCCTTCCTCTGAGGCTGAGAGAGTGTGACTTGCCTAATGTCACCCAGTGGGTTTCTCATAGCTGAGCTTTCTGGTTCCCCTGCACTCACACAAAAGGTAACCAAAAAATAAAACAAGAGGCTGAACTTTAAAACCAGTAATGACAAATTACTAATCGCACTCTGTGACAAGTTTGTGCATGTGCTTTTAAGTTGCCTACATTTGTGCGCATGCATAAGCAGTCCTTGACTGCCCCAAGTCTGTGCACGTGTGTGTGTGTCTGTATTTATGTGCCTTCAAGTCACCTGTCAACGTATGGTGACACCACCTGGGATTCATTGGTGATCTCCCACCCAAGTACTAACCAGAGCTGTCCCTGCTTAGCTTCAAGATCAGAGAGGATCCTGTCCCTTTAGGGTTGTTAGGCCATCTATAAAAAGTAGCAGGCATGAATTAACTTCCCAGGCTCTTATTAAAAACCACATCTGGGATCTGAATGTGCCGTTTGACAAAAATGCACGGAGATTTTGTGCTTGCTTAATCCTATTTGCCCTGACAGCTCACAGGGACCTGGTCATGGGTTGTGTGGCATAAAATTGGGCCAGTGTTGCTGACAGTGAAGACACTGAGATCATAAAAAGATTTCCTGTGTGTTGGTTTGGTCAGGAATCAGAACGGAAGCTGCAGTAAAGGAATCAGAAGAAGGCTAGGACTTGGAAGGGCAGCTGTGAAGGAACCAGACAAGATCCTCACATGTAAAAATACATCACGGAATACTAAGGTCAGGATTGTCCATGCCGTCAAATCTCCAATTTTGTGTATGTTTGTGAAAGATGGACAGGGAAGACAACTGATAGGTAAGGAATCAACTCATTTGAAATGTGGTGCTGGAGGAGAGGTTCTGGACTGCCAAAAAGACATACATGTGAGTCCAAGAGCAATTAAGCCTGAACTCTCCCTAGAAGCCAAACTGACTAAACTGTGACTGTTGTGCTTTGGACATATCATACCCTCCAATGAAAACAGGACGTGTGGCCAGGCAACATCGGAGTGCGCTGAAGATAGCAAAAGTTATTAATAAGGAAGAACACACAAGGTAGAAAACATTGCCTCAGTTTGCTTTTGCCTGATCCTAATGAGAAGGGCAAGATCCTGTCCCCTCCTCTCCTCTCCCCCAGCCAATTTAATTGATTGCAAACTACTTTGGTTGGAACTCAGTTTTCAGGAATGGAAATAAGCTGAGGGCAAAGGGGGAAAGCAGAGGAGGAGAGAGAAACTGGGACATTTAAAAAGCAGCTGGAAAAGTGGAACGAGAGAGGATTAATCAGGACTGACTCTGCAGATGCAGGAACCTTTGTGGGTATGCAATGTGCTCTAGAGCTCTGAAGCTGTCTTCATGGGTTGGGTAGAAAGGGCAGTGATGAACAGAACTGAGCGTGTGGAGCATTATGGTCTTCACTCCCCATTTGGTATCTGGCTGTATGCCAGATGCCTGGAAGAAAACTACTGCACTGAGGTGAGGATCAGGCGGCCTTTTGGATTCTGTTGGACTGTAGCTCCCAGCACTCTTCACAATTGACTACCCTGGCTGGGGCTGCTGGGAGTTGAAGCCCAAAAACATTTGGAGGCCATGGTTTCCCCACCCCGGCTGTAGCGTCCAGCAAACAAGCCAATCAATCCATGCAATGGGTCTGACTCCAGAGAGCACCTTTCCTTTTCAAGAGCAATACCGGGCCAGCTATTGATCTGTGGATTCACTTAAGCACTGGCTAAACATCTCCGCTTGGGAAAACAGATCAAATCGAAACAAGCAGTCAGCAATAATGTCTTCTACTTCCAGGAAAGAAGGCTGGGCACTCCAGGGAGATGATAAAGAGGCAAAGAGGCCCAGCCTAACTTGCACGGGCGCGTGTGCGAAACAGAGAGAGAGGGAGAGGGAGATGAAGGAAGAAAGGAAGGAAGCAAGCAAGCAAGGAGGCAAGGGAGCACTTTGTTAATCAGGCTGTAAGTTAGACCTCTGACCTCGTAACTGTTTCCTACTCATGTTTTTGATTGCAGTACCATTGCTATGATTGTAAATACCCCCCAAATCCAGGCAGCTGCTCTGAGGGACGTTCTGCAGTGCTGATGACCAGGGTGCTGAAGGATGATGTATCCATCCTCATCCTGCCGGTGAGCCCTATCACAGAGCTGGAAGACACTATGATGGCCAGCCATGGAAACCCCCAGGTGACCTTGGGCAAGTCACACTCTCTCAGCTTCAGAGGAAGCTAACAACAACCCACCTCTGCATAAGCCCTGCCAGTGACAGGAAGCATGGTGTAGTGCTTTGAATGTTGGATGGAGATCCCAGAAATCCAGAGTTTTTAAATCCCTCCTCAGTCGTAGAAACTTATTGGCAAGTCCCACTTTCTCAGCCTAAGAGGAAAGCAGTGGCAACCTCCCCCCTCTGAAGAAATCTTGCCAAGAAAATCTCACGATAAGTTCACTTTAGGGTCTCCTTAAATGACACTTGACTAGAAGGCATGTAACAATAACAACAAAACCGCTTGGTCCTAGCGATTCTTATATGCTTATCAAAACAAAGTTCAGCAAAAACCATTAAGTCGCTAGATCTCCATCATTTGCTTTAGATCCCACAGTCTTCCCACCGGAAGATTAGAAGGAGGGATTTTGGCTCCCAATCAGGTCTGGGTCCTACTGAGAAAGCCCTGGGAGACGGGAGACAGAAGATGCCTTTGTTTGGATGCTGTGACACAGCCTGAGCCCCTGGCTGTATGACCCAAGCGTCATGGGGAGTAGATATTTGTCGTCAGAGCTGACCCTCATGGACACTTTCTTTGGGCCGAGAGGTCAGGGTCATTCCCCTGTCAACGAGATCACCTCAGGTCACTCTGAAAACTCTGCATAGGGCCAGAAGAAAACAAAAATCCTTGGTCTCAAAGAAAGTAACATTTGGACAACTCTGGGGACCAGTTGCAAGAAAACGCGCTCTTTGCTAGGAGCGCTTGCAGAAACAATGTGTGCACAGAACAATGAGCTTGTTTTAAAATGCAACCGCCTAATGTGTGCATAGCTGAAAAGTATGTGGAGAAACACACAAATCGATGGGGAAGCACTGCCTGAGACCCTGCATGTGGAGGCAGAGCATAAAATTAACTGTGCCCGATCTCCCCTCCATCCTTCTGGAGGACTCCCTCAGTTCCTGGAGGGAGTGGCATGAAATGGCCATGTTGTGGCTGGGGGAGAGTTGGGGGAACCAGACAAGCATCTAGTTATGTCCTAGGCCATTTCTACCCTACACTGATATAGTGCTATTATTCCACTTTCAACATCCTGTGGGATTCTGGGGTTTGCAGTTTAGGGAGGGACCTTTAGAATTCTCAGCCAGAGAGCTCTGTGGTCTCAGGAAACAACAAACCGCAGAATTCCACAGGATACACTGAAAGTGGAATGACAGCACTGTAACTGTGTAGTGCGGAAATGGCCTAAACAGGACGCTAGCACTACAGTAACCAAGTAAATTGTGCAAATTAAGAAAAATGCATTAAAATCAATTAATTTCAATGCAGTGGTGGCCCAGTTTTGCACCCTGATGTGAAAGAAGGTTGGGAAAAAATACAGATGAGATTTGGAGAAACACTATGAATTCAAGAAAGAGATTTTTCAGCTCGGTATCACTGTGCCTCCTAATCTTCATAAACTCTTCTTCTGGATGGATGATTTCTGTACCTTCCAGTGCTTGGAAAAGTTACTTTTTTTTGGATTTCCCAGATTTGCCCCAGCCAGCATGTCCACTGCCTATGCTGTTTGGGTGAATTCTGGGACTTGACGTCCTTAAAAGTAATTATTCCAAGCACTGGTTCCTCTTTCCATGGAGCAATCTCTAAACCCAAAGGCAAGCCTAATTATTGCATTAAAACAAAAACAAAAACACGTATCTGGGTTGTTGAAGCCTGCCTTTAATATATAGATATAGATATACACATCCATACATGCATACATACACATACACCACCCTCTTGACCTAGGCTGGCTAGAAATCCAATAAATATCAGTTCAGGATCAGAGTCTGAATGCTGATTAAAACTACTGGGGTTCACCCTTCCCAGCATCTCAGAAACCTCCAAGTGCCCCCGCTTTCAATGGCAAGGAGTTTGTATCAACCACTGGGAAAGTTTTGCAGCAATCCGGTTGCATTCCAAAAAAACATTTGGGAAAACAAGCACGGCAAGTCTTATTTTGAGCAAGAATGCAGAAAGCGTGCTTCCTTCCCTTGCTAAAAATACAGAGACCTTTCCCCCAAAACTGGGCTGCTGCTGTTCTCACACTGGGAAATCTGGGACAGGGAAGGAGGCAGTGTCCACCCGCTCCTTCAAAGCTCCAGAGGAATTATGGGGACAATCCCAGAATGTTGCTTTCTGGGGGCATCAGCTACTCAGTGTTGAGAAGAAAGCATCTGGGTGATGGTTTTAGAGAAATAAAAAAAAAAAACTCAGACTGCAATGCACCTATCCCTCCTAACTCATATTAAGAGGCAGCAGTGTTCAGTGGTGAGAAACCGGGAGGGGTAGCATAGAGTATTTCACTAAAGATTTTTGTTGTTGTTGTATGCCTTCAAGTCATTTCTACCTTATGGTTTTGGGGCTGAGAGTGTGTGACATGCCCAAGGTTGGCTTCCCAGTTGGCTTCCATGCCCAGTTGGCTTCCATGGCCAGACTGGGGAATCGAACCCTAGTCTCCAATGTTCAAACCACTAAAGATACCTTGATTTGAATCCTCCTGTAGCCGCTAAGCCTTGGACCAGGTACCTAAACCACTGCTTCTCCAGCTGATGTGGTGGAGGCTGATAATGTATTTATCCTCATTGGCTATAGCTGTCATTTTCTTTTTCCTGGAAACTTTCCATAGACTAGCAGCTCATAGCTTGCAGATCGACGTCAGTCCAGGGACCACTACTCTGACTCTCTGATCTAACCTGCCCCACGGGAGTGTTGTGATGATAAAGTTTGTCAGTCCCATCTTCTTGCTGTAGGAAGGCATGGCCTAGCAAGGGTTGGCCCTTTGATCCAACCTCCCTGTGTGGAGGATTCTCTTTCTCTCAGCTTCAGGATTTCATCCAGGTCAAGATTGAAGTTTCGGTTCTTGCTCCACAGTGGAGGAAAGAGCTTTTATGCTAGGGCCATGAGCTTCTTTGTGGAAAGTTAGGATGACGATGACGACGACGACGACGACGACGAGGATGATGATGATGATGATGGGAAGGAGGAGGATAACGATGAGAGAACGAGAGAGAACTATTGGTCTTCAGTCTCAGCTCTGTCATCCAATTGGCTCGAGACTCCACTCTCAGACCAAGAAGGCTCCTCCTCCAGATCCCAGAATGATCTAATTCAAGAGTTTAGCAGCCCTCTGCACCTAAATACTCTAAAGGCACCAGCATCCTGGATCTGATTTTGGAAGCTAAGCAGGGCCAGCCCTGGTTAGTACTTGGATGGGAGACTACCAATTAATACAAGGTGCTATTACTATATTTTAGAGAAAGAAAATGGCAATACCAACTCTGAATAGCCTTCACTTAAGGAAAGCCCATGAAATTCATGCGGCTGCCATAAGTCGACTGGCAACTTG
>CAOKZL010005340.1:0-15931 GCA_948472985.1 Iguana delicatissima | reverse complement strand
CATCTAACGCTCTTAGAAGCCTTCTCAAACCTACACATGACAGTGAGAGAAGTACGGCGTCATCTGCATACAATAAAATGCTCACAGGTCTCCCTGCCAATTTAGGTGGGTGGGAATTTGTTTCAAATAATATTTTGACCAGGGAATTTATATAAACATTAAACAAGGTGGGGGCAAGAATGCAGCCCTGTTTACTCCAATGTGTGTTGGTATTAAACTGGACAAATGTCCTTCCTGATTACATCTTACTCGCAGATATGTTTTATCGTAAAGACTGCGAATAAGAATCAATAAACGCCTATCCACATTGGTAGCCTCAAGCTTACGCCATAGTCTGTCTCTTGAAATCATGTAAAAAGCAGACTTAAAGTCTATAAAGGCTGAATAAAGTGCCCCCCCATTGAGAAGGAATACTTTTCTAATAAATGCTGTAATACTAACCCCTGGTCACAAGGAATACCCAGACCTGAACTCTCTCTGCCTCCAGAAAATTTCCTTCTTCCATCCAACTTTGTAATTTCTCTAGAAGATGACTGGCGTACAACTTGCTAATAATACTTAGCAGACTAATTGGTCTATAATTGGCAGGATCTGATCTATTGCCTTTCTTATGGATAGGGATAATTATTGCAAGACCCAGTCAGATGGAATGCAGGCAGTCCGGTCAATACAGGTAAAAAGAATGGCTAACACGGTGCCCACCACTCCAAGTTTGACTTAAGCAGTTCAGATGGTATACGATCACTGCCTGGGGCTTTACCCGATTTTAGTCTAGAAATAAGACTGCCAATTTCAGATGAAGTGACAGGGGGCCATTCAGGAAGCCCCTGGGGTCTTGTAGAGATCGTGAGTCTCCTGCTTGCCTGCCAGCATACATGGCACTAAAGTATGATTCCCAGGTCTTCACAGGGATGTGGAAATCTAGTCCAGTGTCGATTGCTTTGCCAGCCCCTAGACACTATTTTCCAGAAAGCAGCTGAATCATGCGTCTGTGATGCAGTGAAAAAAAAAAAAAAAAAAAAAAAAAAAAAAAAAAAAAAAAAAAAAAAAAAAAAAAAAAATTAGGTTCTGGTACAAACATAAAACCTCTTCTGGTGTTCTTGCAATAAAATAGAGTCTCTTAATCTAAGACAGCTTTCTGATTGAAGGAGTTCATTGATGTTTCCTCTAGATTTACATTCCATCGGACGCGAAAATGCTTCACTCAGAGAACTTAACCGGGTCAAACTCACCGAAAGTGCAATATGTCAACATTTAGTAAAATTAAAGATGCACTTTCATACGTGCCTCCACCTTGAAGCTTGAAACCAGATTTAACAAACTATAAGAAACCATTATATAATCAATTGTTGAAGCCCCAGTGCCGGATGTAAATGTAAATTCACCAGGTTTATCTCCTTCAACCCCACCATTCAGCATTACTAAATCTAAGGTTCAACATTTGCAGAAGACACAAACCTGAAAAGTTGCATACTTATCTTTAAATTGCCTGACAGGTATCAAATGACCTGCTTGTTCAGGGGGGTACTCACCATAATGGTTATAAATTGTTTCATTATTAAACCGATCTGGCATTAAAATCACCGCCAAGATCACAAGTGCTTCTAGGTAATAGCAGTCATTTTGTTAATAAATTCTTGTAGCTTTATCCACCTATCCTTAGTTTGATGTCTTTAAGATAATGGAGGAAAATAAACATTTATTAACAACAACTGGAATGAGTGCAGTTCAATATCCAGAGGAAGAACGATATTGGGCAGATGATCAATGCCATAGATTTAACCTGAGGCGAAGGTTAGTGGAAATTGATATACCAAGGCCTCCCTTAGGGCGGCCACGTCTAACACTAGGATACTGCTTTCAGGGGGTATGTTTCATAACCGTTTAACTCTAAACTATCACATTCCCATGTCTCTTGGAGAAAAAGAACATCATAGCTACCAATAAAATTACAAAAGGAATGGTCTACAATTTTGCTACACCAGCCTGCAATATTCCAGGACAAGAATGATAGCTGACCAACCTGGCAGGTCTGACGAGATGATTTAAGTCAGTCAGAAATATGTAAAATTTAAAGAGCTTTCCTGCCTAACAGTGCCTTCTACTTGCCCCATAGAACACAAATTCAAATTACTATCAGTATGATTTGGGGCATTTGCACCTTGATTGTCTCCTATTATTCAAAGCACTAGACTGTCTTTGAGTATGGTCATTTTGCTTGGGCCATTCTGTAGTCTCCTCTTCTGCAGCCAAAACAATGGCATTCAAAGATGTATTTAATCTGCTTACATTGGAGACTAATGGCTTAATGATGTTACATAAAGAAAGACCCATGTTGGCTGCTTTTTGGGGGGAACTTTGTTCCCATTCTTTAAGTTCTCTCAATTTAAGCCATGCAGCCGTTGTGGCCATATTTGCCTCTACAGAGGGTAGTTTAGAAGCATAATCCTCAGAAATGCTTTTTATTTCGTGCTTATGGTAAAAAGAATTCATTTGTAATAATCTGATGAGACTGTGCAGTTGGCTTCTCGTCCTGTGGATGCAACTCATGATGATTAGTCTGATGAGCTGCATTTGTAGCCTGGTATGCTACACACTGCTCACGAATATTCTCCTGCCCCTTCATCATACCTAACAAGTGAGAACGTAAAAGATCAAGACGAGACACTATTTCCAGCTGGGCCTCGTGTGGTAGAGCATAAAACGATTGCAGTAAGCTCTTTTCAGAGTGTTTATGAAAGGACCATTCTCCAAAGTTATTGAGGATCAAGATCTGTAAGTCTCACAGCTGACATGTTCCTTAGATTCTAGATTATTCAAATTTCTCACTTGATTTTCAAAGCAGAATAAATCCTGGTGTACTGCTTCACCTACAGGGCTTTTCGAGGGTGCTGCTACATATGAAATTAATGGAGCTGGAGGTGCCATGTTTTCAAAAAAATCTTGAGACTAATAGGCCGCTCTTCTCAGGTCTTCTCTATGTTCAAACACCATCTGGCAAGACTTCATTCTCTGAATGTAACTACTGCCCTGGCATGTATGCCATCAAAATATAAGTACTCCACATGCTCTATGTCTGAGATGTTCAGGGACACCAACAATAGATGCCCTTAGGGTAATCCAGAGGTGGGCTTTACGCTCCTCTTTGTGTCAGGATTCTCCGTGGCTTGGGGTGAGTCTGACAAAACCAACTTATTCGACTTCAGCAACTTCCAAGTCCCATCAGAGGAAATTATCTTCTTTAGTTGGTCTAGTGTGGCTCCTAACAAAACATAAGACCAAGGATCCTGAAGTTGCGAATCTGATGTGGAAGTCTGATTTAAAATCTCCAGCTGAGTGGCAAAGCAGGGCTTAAAGGACTCTCGCTCTATTTTCTTCTTGGGTGTTGACTTTGCAGAGTTCTGCCTGGGCTCCACAACTGAGGTTTTGTTAAGTAAATTGAAGAGCTTTCTAAAATTCATTTTTTTATAATGCATTGTCCTAAGGTTTTTAAAATGTTTACTTTTCTTTGTAGATATCACCCTCATTCTGCGTTGATTTATCTTGCAAGCTTTATGAGTCTGTTTAGTAGATCTGTTCTTCCTGCTGCAGGTCTTTTCTGTTCTTATAGCTTCTTTATTTTAATTTTATCATAATGGTTTTACAAATTTCTGCCAAAATGCTTATAATTTTATGCATTAGCTAAAGGGTTTTATATTCCCAATATCTGCATAACAAGATAGCCATTTTGCAACTAATATGCTCTCCTCGTTTTCCTCAGACAGCACACAAAAGGAGTCACTTGTGGTTGCATTAATGTTATTTGAAGAAAACTCTAAAATTTGTTTTAGCATTAGATCCTCCACAAGGGTTAATTTATAGAGCTACTGGGCTTTTCACAAGAGACAATTCTGCAGCTGGATCAAGCTGGGCTGCGCTAACATCTTTCCTGTGACCTGCATTTTTATCACAAATAGGCTTATCAAAACTGATATTAGTATCTGGGAGCTGCTGTTCCTCGCTGCCTCCTCATATTTCTTGTCTGTAAGAAACTGGGTTATTTTTCTCTGAGCTTTCGCTTTCTTCAGGGGAGGATTTGTAACAGATGGGACAAGGTCATGAGTTTTATAACCATTCCGAGTCATCACCATGCTCTTGTTTCTTTGTTAAGCCTTTCCCCACTTCTCTGCTTAATCCTTTGCTTTGTTTCTTTCCACTTATAATTGTAAACTGTGAACTGCTTAAATGACGCACAGAAAAAAAAAGAAAAGAAAGAGGGGAGGAAAGTAAGTAAAGTAAACGAGATAAAATGAAAACAAAAGCAGGAGAGTGGGAGTAAACAAAACGTGTCTGCTTATGCCGCCGCCATCTTTCCTCATATTGATATGGATTTCTTCCTTGTAATACTGTGACTTGTGGTCTAAGTCTTTCCAAATAATAAATACTTGTCTTCTCTTTGCCTATGAATTAATTCCCAAGTATACTAGTCTAGGAAATTATTTTCATATTGCTTTCTTCTTTTCCTTTTCTTTCCCTTTTCTTTCTTTCTCTAATTCTGTTGATTGTGACTCTACCGATTGTGACTCTTCTTCTGACATTGGGCTAGTCTCTTCTATCACTTCTGGTCCTTTTGATTTAGACTCTTGAAGTTTTATCTGGTCTTTTTTTAATATCTCAAACTGTGTTGGTTGGAGTTCAGTTTTGAAATTCTTCTACATTTGCAGAATTCTTTGAAATCTCTCTCTTGAAATTAAGTGTACCTAATACCGAAGTTATTTTAACCTTCTTCCCCTCAAAAAAAAAAAAAGAGAGAGAGAGAGAGGCCTTCAGATAGTTCCCATATATATTTCATTAAAAATGTTGATGCTGTCAAACATATATCTCTCTATGTCACAGTACACTGAAATCCTTAAATATGTGGATTTCATTCTCATCCACTTGTAGTTTTCTTGTAACTCCGTTCTATCACAAGATTCCTTTTATTTCTATTAGTGAACACGTGCTATGTCTCTGGGAAAGCCTTTTTGTTTCCACTATTGATGATTGAGTCCTGAAAGTTTTGTCAGAGTTCAGACTTCAAACTTTCCTCTTATATGTTATATCCAAATGCAGAGTGATATGGATTTCTTTGTATGTAAGTCACTTTCTCAGGGAATGCCTCATCCCTGAATACTTAATACATTGATGTAATTCAATCTCATGTTTGTCTCTTTGTCTCTCTGTTGTTCTTTCTTCATATATTCAACCTGCTCTTCCAGTTTCTGATTTTTCTCTTCACGTCTTCAGTCTTCTTATCTGTTGTTGTTATATCTGAGGCTAATTTTTAGATTTTTATTTAGACTTCTACTTCATTCTTCAAATTTTGCAATCATAGCAGTGATATAAGCATCATTGCAGCAAGAATAAACTACAAATCTGCTAGAAAGGGAGGTTGATTGGAAAAGGAAAAGGAATGGAGAATATAATTAAGAAACTTTTGTCTAGGAAATATATATAGAGAACATTGCAGTAGATAGTGTTGGATGTCCTCCACTTCCCGGGGTCACAACGCAAAGTTTTTGGTGGACAGGAATCTATCATATTCTTCCCTTCCTTCACATAACAGATAGCGTCATCAAAACGTGGGAGACTTTGTTAAATGCTTTTCTAAGTAGAGCAAAAGTAAGGTTAAAAAAATACTGCTCCATTCCAAAAGATGTATTATACAATGCGTACCATAAAGAACATGCTGTTTAGGAAAGCATGTTAGAAGCAAGATAATTTTTTTCTCAGACCAATAGTTTAACTTTTTTGGAAGAATAGATAGGTAAGGCTTCTAAATTAATCCTCAACTTCCCTTTGAGCAGATTTGTAATTTATTGGCTGGCAATGATGCTTATATCACTGCTATGGTTGTAAAATTTGCGTTGGCTGCAAGTAAGATAAGATCCAAATGTCAAAACCATTCAGAAGAATCATACAGGGGTGATGAACGTACTTGACCCTGGCATTTTAGAATACATCGGTGTTATTTTATACTGTTCCCTTTTTAATAATTTTGTAATGTTTGTTTATTGCCTGTATTTTATTTTGAATTTATTACTGTTGTGATGTTTTGCCCAGTTGTATTTATTTGATTGTGGGGAGTTGTGATTTCCTATAGATGAGCAATAAGAATTAACTTACAAATATAACCAAGTGGGTGATGCAGAATATTAACTCCAGCAACAGTTGTTAACTAGCCTCTATGTTACAATAAACATCATGGAAATGTACTAATGTGTTTTCTTGAGAGATACAGAGTAGCAGTATATGACAGTAAATTCTTGATCACCTTTAATTTCAATATCATTCTTTTCTGTCTTTCTTTTTTAGTCTACAGGCAAGCCTGGCTTATTTACATATTCAAAGTTTTTCTGTTTCAGAAAGTTAACTTCTTTTCTATTTCTACCATCACCAACATTGATAATTGATTTCTCAATAATTTTAATTTTTTGTATGTGTGTGTCTTCATTTTCTAGGAAATTATCTCTTAGAATCATAGAATCATAGAAATGTATACCATCTTCTTTAATTTTCATATCCTCTAATTTTTTATGCTTTTTCTTTTCCTTTTTTTAATTAAATATTTTTATTAAAAATTTCATTGTATAAAAAAACAGAGTTGATATATCTATTATAAATATATCACACACACACACACACACTCCATATTATTTTACTCCAGTTCAGTCTTCTTTGTTTCCAAGGATTTTTTTACCAAAAGAAAAAGAAAGAATAGCGATTACATTTCCATTTGCAGAAAAGAAAAACAATTACATTATCTCTTTCTTGGATTTCATATACTTTTATATTTTTATCCATTCAAAACTTCTTTCCATTCCCTTTCAAAATTCTGGATAGGTCTATTTTTCAATGAAAATGCTTCCTAACTTTTCTGTCTCTACTGTATCCAGAACTTTAATTTCTACTCTCTTAAATCAATATCTTTCTTTTCTTTCCAATGTTGTGCGTATATCAACCTTGCAGCTGTTATCAAATATAACAATGTCTTCTGATTACTTCTAATCTCCTTTTCTTGTCCTAATATATTTAACAAATAAAATTCCGGTATTATTTCAAAGTTCATTTTACAGATTCTTTAATTTCATCATGTATCCCCTTCCAAAACTTTCTTGCCCTTCCACAAGTCCACCACACATGAAAAAGTACCAGTCTTTTCATCACACTTCCAACATTTTGCATTCCCATTTTTAGTTTGTTTGTTTGTTTGTTGCTTAATATTTATGAGGCATCATCCATCTATGTAACATTTTTGTAAAAGTTTTCTCTTAAATTTAAGTTCGGGGTAAATTTTATATCAGTTTTCCATACTTTCTCTCAAACTTTTAATTAAACTAAGGTTATCCCACATTCTAAAAAACCTTCATTTAACCATTATCTAACTACTTCTGATTCCATTTCTCTTTTCAACAATAGTTTATAGAATTTCAAAATTCTTTTCTTTTGATTTCACTCCAATTGCAATATGTGAATTCATTTTCTTTTCGCTCAAATCCAT
The DNA here is from genome assembly GCA_948472985.1 of Iguana delicatissima. Lineage (NCBI taxonomy): Eukaryota > Metazoa > Chordata > Lepidosauria > Squamata > Iguanidae > Iguana > Iguana delicatissima. The sequence continues at coordinate 8,412 of CAOKZL010005340.1, read as the reverse complement.
ACAGTTTTTGATCGTGTTTAAACCTTTTTGTGGTATTGTAGGCCATAATGGAAACCCAATTTAGCTCATGTCCATCAGGCTTTAGTTCTTCTACTGTACACATTCTTGGTTTGCCCTATTTCCATTTCAATATATCTTGATATGTTAATAAATTCCCTTGTTTTGTTGGAGCAATTTTATACGTTTCTTGTGGTGAAGTCCATGTTGGAAGTTTTGTATAACATTTCTGCTTCTTGTAGCCAAACCTTTAACAGCATCTTCCAGATACAATGATTATTGAACTCTTTATTCACTGCTAATCTTGTTGAGGAATCCCAGGGGCATGCTGTTATGCCAGCATGACCCACAAGTTCAGCAGTGCATCAAAAGTAGACCAAAAGCAGCATAAGTCCATAAAGTACTTGTTTATTGCAAAACTGGAATACATGTAAAAGCAAACCTAGGTAAAATCCATGTTCTGTGTCTGCTTCAGCAAGGCTGACAGGCAGACTGTTTTAAGACAGTGAACAACAAGAAGAGTATAAAAACACCAATTCTTAGTCAAAACATCTGCAGTTGTTATGGGAAAGTTTCAGCAGCTTATCTCGTTCCTAACTAGCTCAACTCACGGCAGTTGGGAAAACTTCTTATCTGTTCCCATGATTACATGAGTCAGCGAAGGAACAAGAAACTTAACCCCTTAGGCAGGGATCTAACAAATCTATCGTAACATAAATATATTAGTCTTATCCAAATCTGTTATTTATTTCTTCCAAATCTTTCATGGTTGTTCTCTCTAATGGAATCCAGTCTTTAATCCAATATAGACAGCATGCATAATAATAAATTTTCAGTGAAGGAAGATTAAATCCTCCTCTTTCTTTTGTGTTCTGAAGCATTTTGAATTTTATCCTTGGCTTTTCCACTTTGCCAAATATACTTTGAAGATCCTTTTCCCATTTTCTAAATATTTTCTCTCTTCCTATTATTGGTAAATTCTGAAAAAGGAACATGGACAATTTTATGAAAGGACATTTTGAAAGCATTTATTCTTCCCAGGAGAGATAGATTTAGATTTTTCCATTTTTTCATATCATTTTTAGTCTCTTCCCATATCTTCAAATAATTCTGAATAATTCTTGGTTCCTTTTCATTAACATAATTCCTGGTACTTATTTGCTGAGTGAATTGACATCCAGATCTACTCTCCAAATTGGCTTGCTCTTTTTAGTCATATTCAATGTCATCATCATTGTCTTTTCCTTATTTATCAGCAATACGTGACATTTATATGTATAATATTTACTGGTTCAGTTTCAGTATTGCTGTAATTGATATCCTAGCTCCCTGTATTGGATATAGAAGAGGAAAGTTTGAAGCTGAACTTGACAAAACTTTCAGGACTCAATTATCAATAGTGAAACAAAAAAGGCTTTCCCAGAGACATCACTGATGTTTTCACCAGAGAGAAGAAAAGGGATCTTGTGATAGAACGGAGTTACAAAGAAAACTTAAGTGGATGAGAATGAAATCCAAATATTTAAGGATTTCAGTGTACTGTGGCATGAAGAAATATATGTTTTTGACAAGGAGATTGCAAGATTTGAATGTAAGATACCAGATGGGAACTATCTGAAGGCCTCTCTCTCTCTCTTTTTTTTTCTGAGGGGAAGAAGGTTAAGATAACTTCGGTAGATCAGGCACCTGAATTTCAAGAGAGAGAATCAAAAGAATTTCAAAACTGAGAGAATTTCAAAACTGAACTCCAACCAACACAGTTTGACATTAAAAAAAGCCAGATAAAACTTCAGAGTCTAAATCAAAAGGACCAGAAGTGATAGAAGAGACTAGCCCAATGTCAGAAGAAGAGTCACAATCGGTAGAGTCACAATCAACAGAATTAGAAGAAAAGAAAGAAAAGGGAAAAGAAAAGGAAAAGAAAGCAATGAAAATAATTTCCTAGAATGTACATGGAATTAATTCATAGGCAAAGAGAAGACAAAGTATTTCATCATTTGGAAAGACTTAGACCACAAGTCACAGTATTACAAGAAATCCATATCAATATGAGGAAAGATGGCGACGCATAAGCAGACACGGTTTTTATTTTTCACTCCCACTCTCCTGCTTTTGTTTTCATTTATCTCGTTTACTTTACTTACTTCCTCCCTTCTTTTCTTTTTTTTTCTGTGCGTATCATTAAATCACAGTTTACAATTATAAGTGGAAAGAAACAAAGCAAAGGATTAAGCAAGTAAGTGGGAAGGTTTAACAAGAAACAAGAGCATGGTGATGACTGGAATGGTTATAAAACTCATGACCTTGTCCCATCTGTTACAAATCCTCCCTGAAGAAAGCGAAAGCTCAGACAAAAATAACCCAGTTTTATCAGACAGATATTGAGGAGGCATTTTGAGGAACAGCAGCTCCCAGATACTAATATCAGTTTTGATAAGCCTATTTGTGATAAATGCCAGTCACAGGAAAGATGTTCACGCAGCCCAGCTTGATCCAGCTGCAGAATTGTCTCTTGTGAAAAGCCCATCACTCATAAATTAACCCTTGTGGAGTTCTAATGCTAAAACAAATTTTAGAGTTTTCTTCAAATAACATTAATGCAACCACAAGTGACTCCTTTTGTGTGCTGTCTGAGGAAAGGAGGAGAGCATATTAGTTGCAAAATGGCTTATTCTGTTAACTGAAGATATTGGAAATATAAAAACCTTTTTAGCTAAATGCAATAAAATTATAAGCATTTTGGCAGAAATTTGTAAAACCATTATGATAAAATTAAATAAAGAAGCTATAAGAACAGAAAAGACCTGCAGCAGGAAAAACAGATCTACTAAACAGACTCATAAAGCTTGCAAGATAAATCAACGCAGAATGAGGGTGATATCTACAAAGAAAAGTAAACATTTTAAAAACCTTAGGACAATGCATTATAAAAAAATGAATTTTAGAAAGCTCTTCAATTTACTTAACAAAACCTCAGTTGTGGAGCCCAGGCAGAACTCTGCAAAGTCAACACCCAAGAAAATAGAGCGAGAGACTTAAGCCCTGCTTTGCCACTCAGCTGGAGATTTTAAATCAGATTTCCACATCAGATTCGCAAATTCAGGATCCTTGGTCTTATGTTTTGTTAGGAGCCAACACTAAGACCAACTAAAGAGATAATTTCCTCTGATGGGACTTGGAACTTGGTCCTAAGCCGAAATAAGTTGGTTTTGTCAAACTACCCAAGGCGAATCCTGACACAAGAGGAGCGTAAAGCCCACCTCTGGATTACCCTAAGGGCATCTATTGTTGGTGTCTGAACATCTCAGACATAGAGCATGTGGAGTACTTATATTTTGATGGCATACATGCCAGGGCAGTAGTTACATTCAGAGAATGGAGTCTTGCCAAGATGGTGTTTGAACATCAAAAGACCTAGAAGAAGAGCGGCCTCTCATCTCAAGATTTTTTTGAAAACATGGCACCTCCAGCTCCATTAATTTCATATGTAGCAGCACCCTCGAAAAGCCCTGTAGGTGAAGCAGTACACCAGATTATTCTGCTTTGAAAATCAAGTGAGAATTTGAATAATCTAGAATCTAAGGAACATGTCAGCTGTGAGACTTACAGATCTTGATCCTCAATAACTTTGGAGAATGGTCCTTTCGATAACACTGAAAAGAGCTTACTGCAATCGTTGTATGCTCTACCACACGAGGCCCAGCTGGAAATAGTGTCTCGTCTTTTTGATCTTTTACGTTCTCACTTGTTAGGTATGATGAAGGGGCAGGAGAATATTCGTGAGCAGTGTGTAGCATACCAGGCTACAAATGCAGCTCATCAGACTAATCATCATGAGTTGCATCCACAGGACGAGAGAAGCCAACTGCACAGTCTCATCAGATTATTGCACAAATGAATTCTTTTTACCATAAGCACGAAATAAAAAGCATTTCTGAGGATTATGCTTCTAAACTACCTCTGTAGAGGCAAATATGGCCACAACGGCTGCATGGCTTAAATTGAGAGAACTTAAAGAATGGGAACAAAGTTCCCCCCAAAAAGCAGCCAACATGGGTCTTTCTTTATGTAACATCATTAAGCCATTAGTCTCCAATGTAAGCAGATTAAATACATCTTTGAATGCCATTGTTTTGGCTGCAGAAGAGAGTTACAGAATGGCCCAAGCAAAATGACCATACTCAAAGACAGTCTAGTGCTTTCGTAAAGAACACAGGAGACAATCAAGGTGCAAATGCCCCAAATCATACTGATAGTAATTTGAATTTGTGTTCTATGGGGCAAGTAGAAGGCACTGTTAGGCAGGAAAGCTCTTTAAATTTTCATATTTCTGACTGACTTAAATCATCTCGTCAGACCTGCCAGGTTGGTCAGCTATCATTACTTTTTGTCCTGGAATATTGCAGGCTGGTGTAGCAAATTGTAGACCATTCCTTTTGTAATTTTATTTGCAGCTATGATCTTTCTCCAAGAGACATGGGAATGTGATAGTTTAGAGTTAAACGGTTATGAAACATACCCCCTGAAAGCAGATCCTAGTGTTAGGGCGTCTGGCCTCAGGAAGCATTGGTATATCAATTTCCACTAACCTTCGTGTTTAAAATCTATGGCATTGATCATCTGCCCAATATCGTTCTTCCTCTGGATATTGAACTACACTCATTCCAGTTGTTGTTAATAAATGTTTATTTTCCTCCATTATCTTAAAGACATCAAACTAAGGATAGGTGGATAAAGCTACAAGAATTTATTAACAAAATGACTGCTATGTACCTAGAAGCACTTGTGATCTTGGCAGGTGATTTTAATGCCAGACCAGGTTTAAATAATGAAACAATTTATAACCATTATGATGAGTACCCCCCTGAAGCAGAAGCAGGTCATCTGATACCTGTCAGGCAATTTAAAGTCAACGTATACAACTTTTCGGGTTTGTGTTTTTCTTGCAAATGTTGAACAACTTAGATTTAGTAATGTTGAATGGTCAGGATGAAGGAGATAAACCTGGTGAATTCACATTTACATCCGGCACTGGGGCTTCAACAATTGATTTTTATATAATGGTTTCTTATAGTTTATTAAATCTGGTTTCAAGCTTCAAGGTGGAGGTACGTACTGAAAGTGACCATTTCCCTTTAATTCTTGTACTAAATCTTGAGATATCAGACTTTCACGCTGAGACTTTGAACCCGGGTTAAATCTCGAGGGCGAATTAAGATTTTCTTGCGTCCGATGGAATGTAAATCTAGAGGAAGCATCAACTAAACTCCTTCAATCAGAAAGCTGTCTTAGATTAAGAGACTCTATTTTAACTGTAGAGACACAGAAGAGATTTTATGTTTGTACCAGAATCTAATTGTACACCTGCAGAATTGCTTACTATGTAATAACTTACCTAGAAAACATTTTTGCTCCTTTAAATCTAAATTCTGGTTTGACCAGGAATGCCTGGAGATAAAAACTGTACAAAATATAAAGAATATAGGGAGTCGGATATGACATCATTACCTGTGGAATGGCTGTGGTTAAAGAAAAAATATAAAAACCTAATTAAGGTAAAAAAGGGACAGGCAGTGAGATTGAATTGGCAGAAGCTAATCACTGCATCACAGACGCATGATTCAGCTGCTTTCTGGAAAATAGTGTCTAGGGGAAACTGCAAAGCAACATACATGGACTAGATTTTCCACATCCCTGTGAAAACCTGGGAATCATACTTTAGTGCCATGTCTGCTGGCAGGCAAGCAGGAGACTCATGATCTCTACAAGACCCCAGGGGGCTTCCTGAATGGCCTCCTGTCACTTCATCTGAAATTGGCAGTCTTATTTCTAGACTAAAATCAGGTAAAGCCCCAGGCAGTGATCATATACCATCTGAATTTGTTAGAGTCAAACTTGGAGTGGTGGGCACCGGTGTTAGCCATTCTTTTTATCTGTATTGACCGGACTGCCTGCATTCCACCTGACTGGGGTCTTGCAATAATTATCCCTATCTATAAGAAAGGTAATCAGTAGATCCTGCCAATTATAGACCAATTAGTCTGCTAAGTATTATTAGCAAGTTCTACGCCATCATATTCTAGAGAAATTACAAAGTTGGATGGAAGAAGAAAATTTTCTGGAGGCAGGAAGAGCAAGCAGGCTTCAGGTCTGGGTATTCCTCTGTTGACCAGGGGTTGATATTTCAGCATTTATTAGTAAAGTATTCCTTCTCGACTGGGGGAGCACTTTATTCAGCCTTTAAGACTTTAAGTCTGTTTCTGACATGAATTCAAGAGACAGACTATGGCGTAAGCTTGAGGCTACCAATGTGGATAGGCGTCTATTGATTCTTATTCGCAGTCTTTACGATAAAACATATCTGTGAGTAAGATGTAATCAGGAAGGACATTACTAAGTTTAATACCAACACACATTGGAGTAAAATAGGGTTGCATTCTTGCCCCACCTTGTTCCAATGTTTATATAAATTCCCTGGTCAAAACATTATCTGAAACCCCCACCCACCTAAATTGGCAGGGAAACCTGCGAGCATTTTATTGTATGCAGATGACGCCGTACTTCTCTCACTGTCATGTGTAGGTTTGAGACTGCTTCTCAAGGCGTTAGATGCCTATTGTAGTACTGATGAGTTGGAAATTAATTATGACAAAACCAAAGTTTTAGTTTTCACTCGGAAACAGTGTAAACACCGTTGGCAACTAAACGTAACTGGATAAAGAACAGGTAAATTTTTATAAGTATTTGGGAGTAATTTTTCAATCTACCGGCTCTTGGAAAGCCCAAGTGTCTTATGCAATTGCAAAGGTACAACGGAGTTATCATTCATTGATTTCATTTTTTTACTCCAAGTGTCAGGAGACATATATTTATTGTTTAGATTAGCATAGCAAGGGAACATCAGAAGGGTGTTAGCTATATACTAGAATTTACACATGAAGAACATTCCTTCCGGCTAGAGTTTCCCAGGGAAGTAGATTAGATAAGACTTATGGTGATTTATGGCCACCAAGGCTTTGATGGTTGGGTCTGTGAAGTTAAACGTTTAAATGTAAAGTGTGGGAAACAATTCCCATTTGCAATCTTTAAAGTTTGAAGACAAAAAAAAAGGGGGTTTTTTTTAAAACAAACCCCTTCCGGGGTTTTTTCCTTTTTCCAGGGGAAAAAAAATTTTTAAAAAAATTTCCTTTCCCTTTTTAAAACCCTTTTTAAAAATTTTTTAAAAAAATTTTTTGGGAGGGGGTTAAAAAAACAAATTAAAAGGAAAAATTTTAAAATTTTTATTTTAAATTCCAGCCCCCAAAACCCTTGGGGGAAAATTTCCCAAAAAAATTTTTCCCCCTGGAAAAAAGGTTTTTTTCCCCCTTTAAAATTTTTTTAAACCCTTTAAACTTTTAACCCCAAAAAAATTTGGGCGGGAAGGGGTTTAAATTTTAAATAACCCGTTTCCGCAAAAAAATTTTTTAAAGGTTTTAATTTTATAAAAATTTAAAATTTTTTTAAAAAAAGTTTTTTTTTTTCCCGCCCATTTAAAAATTTTTTTAAAAAAATTAAAAAAATTTTAAAGGGGGAAAAAAAAACCGCCTCCCCTTTGAAAAAAGGGGGATATTTTTCTTTTTCCCCCAAGGGGGGAAATTTTTAATTTTTTTTAAAAAGGGAAAAAAAAAGGGGTTTGGCAATTTGTTTAAAAAAAGGGGGTTTAAAAAAAATTTTAAAAAAACCCTTTAAAATTTTATTTTGGGTTGGAAAAAAAATTTTAAGGGGTTTTATCAATTAAATGGCCCCTTTTCACGCGCCCAAATTTTAATTTGCCCCCTTTGGGTTTTCCTAAAAAAAACCCCCCCCTTCCCCCCCGGCCCCCCCCCGGGTTTTTCCAAATTTTTTCCGAGGGGGGGTCCCCCCAAAATTGAAAACCCTTTGGCAAAATTGGGCCCTTTTTCTGGGGGGGGATTTATTAGACCCCCGGTGGGGGGTTTTGGGGCCCCCCCCAAAGGAACCACCGGGAAACAAGTTTGCGGGCAAAGGGTTTGAAGGCTGGGGAAAAACCTTTTCAAAAAAAAACCCATTTTTTTGGGCGGGCCCAAAGGAACCCCGGGAAAAGGGCCCCCCCCCAAAGGGGGAAAAAAGTTTCCCTTTAGGGGGGAAAAAGTTTTTTTTTTAAACCAAAATTTCGGGGGGGAACCTTCTAGCGTAAAATTTTTAAATTTGGGTGGCCCCCCCCCAAAAGGAAAACTAAAAGGAAACCCCGTGGTTTTCCCCCCCTTAAAATTTTAATTTTTAAAAACCCTCCCGGGGGCCGGGGGTTTCCCGGGGGGGGGGGCCCCCCCCTTTTAAGAGTTCCCTTGGATTTTCCCCCGGAAAATTTATTCGGTTTAAAAAGGGAGTTTTTCCCGGGGTTTTTTCTAAAGGGGTTCC
>CAOKZL010005339.1:0-12124 GCA_948472985.1 Iguana delicatissima | reverse complement strand
CTTCTCTTCTGCAGACTAAACATACTGAGCCCCTTTTAAAGTCTATCCTCATGGGGCATGGCTTCCGGGCCCCCTCACCTTTTTGGGTTTCCCCCTTTGGGAAATTTTCCCCCAAATTTCCCACCATGCCCTTTCTTAAATTGGGGTGCCCAGAACTGGACACAGTATTAAAGATGGGGTTTAAAACCAAAGCAGAGTAGAGTGGTACCAACCTCTTTTCATTTTTGACACCATATCCTTTTTGATGCAGCTGAGAATTGCATTGGCTTTTTTTTGGCGGGTCACATTGCTGACTCATGTTCAGCTTGGGGTTATGAAGACTCCTAGATCCCTTTCACACGCCCCGCAACTCATGCCATTTAACTGTGTTACCTGCTGAGGTCTGTTGTTTTAAAAATTTAAATAAAATTTTAAGGGAGCTAACATTGTTTTCCTATTTCCAAAAAAAAGTAACCAAAAATCGATAAAATTTAAATTGTGCCCATCGCTGTGCTACGGAATATTTCCATGTGTTTCCAATAGAATCAGAAAAAGGTAAGTAAAAAGGACAGTTTTTGTGGTTTAAACTGTTTGGATGGGGGTTTTTCCAAAAAGTTCCCAACCTGACTTTGACAATACATCCCTTACTAAAAGGGGATGATTTATCATTGCCTTTTTTGTGTCTCGGGGATTTGTTTTCTGAGACTGGAGATTTGCCCCATTTCAGCGGGGGAATGGGAAACCTTTTTCTGGGGGATCTGAACCCTGGCAATGGCAATTTAGGTATACTGTGTACAGGGGGTTCCCTGTTGGCAATGGACATGAAACACTTAGGGAGGTGCTTGGATGCGGGAACTCATAAAACTAGCATATATCATAACCATTTCCTTGATTTTGGGAGTTTGGTTTTATCAGGTTTTGGATATGCACTCAAGACAAATAATGTAGGCCCATCTCTGTGCCAAAATCACCTCATCAAATTAACTTTTTGGAGAGGTGAAGGTAGGTTTAGCAGGAAGCTGTGACTTTTAAGCACCCTAGGTCTGCAAAGGGCCTTCTTGTATGGGGGGGGGTAATGTGTGCAAAATGACAGCCAGGAGATGAACAAAAGCCTCTATTTAGACCATTGGCTTTATAAAACTGTGGGAAACCTAGGCAAAAACACTGTAGGTGCAGGTGCAATTTTCATTAACAGAGGTGGGTTTCCCAAAATACAGGGTGCTAAGGAAAAAACTTTGCATTAATGTTGATGGAAAAGGGGTTCCTGAATGGGGTTTTCCCTTCTGAATGTGTAGTGTGTTACAAATTCAACATTTTAAATCTAGGAAAAGGGGATTCCCCCTTTTTTGGCCCGTTATGTGAGATCATAAGTACTGCAATACAAAGTTTTGTTTTTGTTTTTTTTTAAAATTTACAAAGCTATAAAGCAGGAGTGAAAAAAATTTAAATTTTAAAATTTTAGCTTACAGGTGACCTGAGTGATAATTACCCAACAAACCCACCAACATTAGCCTTAATTATAACAATGACTAATCCACTATGAACCCTTCCTTCCTCAAGTCAGCCAAAAACGTATGAATACAGTTAAAGTGTAAAATAACAAGGAAAAAAAGTATTCCAAGAATGACATATAAAACAATATTTATAAACAAATAGATCTTATTTAAATGAGAATGAAAAACAGAAGATTAGAACACTTTCTTAGAAAGAAAAAAATAAAATGATGATACGCTGGGAAAAACTAAGACTTCAGTTTTTTGAAAAAACCTTTTCCCAACTTTTTCTCAATAATATTTACATACAAAATGTATTGCTATTTCTCAGGGGGTTAACACTTACTTAGACTATCAGCAACTTGTTCATGGCCAGAGTACAGTCACACTGGGCATGGATATCAATTGTTCAAATACTAAAAAGTATAATGATGGCATGACCCAAGGGGGGTTATTAAGAAGAGAAAAATACTTTTGGGAAAAGTTACGGGGGGCACTGTGTGATGAATCCAGTTTTAAAGCACAAGAAATAATGGAGGTTCCTGAATCTGCCTTTTCTTTTTTTCCCCTTTATTTTACTCCCGCTGAGGATTAAATTTTTGCTGTGGGAACCCCCGAAAAATAGTCTAGGAAAAAAAGCTGTTCTCATATACAATTTGACTCCCAGTACTCTGAAGAAAGGTTCAGTGGGAAACCCCGGACAGAAACTTTAGAGTCTCATCAACTCAGTCAACATACTGTAACCATCTCTTACAACAAAAAGTAAATATATACAGGTTAGATTTAAAATTTTAATAAAAAAAGGGGGGAGACCATAAAATTTTGCAGTGAATACTAGCATGTCATGCTTTGTCTTAGATTAACATTCCTAGAAGACAGCTATTTTCTTTTAAACCTTTCCCAAATTATCAACTGATGTTTTTTATATATCTTTCTAAAATGCTATCATCCAACTCAGTGCACTCATTTTCTTTCAGGGGTGAACTGAGGGGAACAAGGTCGTTGTTTTATCATGTAGCACCCCGGTGAAGTCTCTGAATGCCTATAGAAAAAGAAAATTTAATTAATCTTCCAGTATCCACAACACAAACTATCTGGAAAAAATTTGGGTTTCTGCCATTGTCCCCCTTTTAAAAAGACTATTTTCTTGTGCTGCTGTGTTTTTTCATGTCACTTCCAACTCACTGCAATCCTAAGGTGATCCTTTTCAGGGAAAGTTTTCTGGGGGAATTTTTTCAGAAGATTTTTTCCCTTTTCCCTTTCCCCAAGCATAAGAGAGAATGTGACTTCCCCAAGGTCCCCCATGGGTTTTTCTGTGGCTAATTTGAATATTTAAAATTTTTGGTCTCCAGTCACAGCCCAATGCTCAAACCACTACACCATGTTGGCGTTTGGGTTTTTTTATAATCCATTTTTTCTTTGTTGTTTTTCAGGTGCAAAGTGCCCCCAGATCACAATTCTGAAAACACTTTTTCAATCTGGGTGTTCACTTACAACACTACCCAAAATGTTTATTACATCTTACAAAACCCCAAATTCCCCCAATCAGGTGCCTCAAGTAAAGCAAAGGCCAAAAAAGAGGAAAAATGGCTACCATATGAAACCATTAATAAAATTTTTGGGGAGTTCCAGCATGGGGAAACAACATAACGTTTCTGCCCAAAGGACCCTGTTCTGTTTTTTCCCTACAGGACTTTTTCATCCTACCCCCCCCCCACAGTTAAGGTTCCTATATCCCTATAAAAAACAAAGTCCAAAAGCAGGACTTCCCGGGGGGCAGCGGGGCCTCAGAAAATGCCATTATTTTTGTGTCTGGCCACAAAGACACAGCCACACTCTTTAATTTTTCCCCCCATATTTGAATTTGGGGGGGGGGAGAGGCCCACAGGAGGAAAGTGAGTCTCAAGGGCATGGAAGTAACTGTGCAAAAGATGCTGCCAATTCTCCCTTCTGCAATGATGATAAATAGGATCCCCCGGCCTTTTTTAGCACGTGTCACCCAAAAATGCCCAAAGTTATGCTAAATTTAAATTACCATTTTATTTTATGCACTTTCTTTTTTTGACAGCCAGCATGGCACAGTGGTTTGAACACTGATTCAATTCTGGGGACCAGGGGGCCCAATCTCCACTTGGGCCCTCCCAAAAACCCCCTGGGTAACCTTGGGTAAATAATTCCAAAAACCCCCCCAAAAGGGAAAGGGAAACAAAACCCCCCCGAACAAATATTGCCAAATAAATAAATAAATAAATAACCCACCTCCATGAGAACTTTGCTTTTGGATTGCCATAAATCAGAAATGACTTGAAGGCACAAACTAAAAACCTTCTTGGATTCACTACAGAACAAGTTGAAGCATTATATTCTTTGTCATCAGAGGCCATTTCTAAGTCATTTACAGCATTATTATTCCATTTTCCCAACGTCCTATGGAACCCGGGGGTTTCAGGGGAGGAGCCGGATTCCATAGGATATTAAAAGGGGGGAAATACGCTGTAACAGTCTATGAAAATAGGTCTATCCCAAAAGACATACAGTGCAAGGGGGAAAAAAAGCAAAGGCCCTTTTTTATACAGCACTGAAACTTACACAAGTAGATCTTATCTACTAATCTGAGAAGACCAGCCTAAACCCTCCAGGTTCATAAAAAAAAGGCTTTCCCAGGACTAATGAGGGCTTTCCATAATTTTCCCCCCAAATCCATTTCAGCTTCAAAGGGCTGTGTCTTTAAGAACTAACAAGAAACAGATTTGTATTAGTGCCACTTAGAAACACATACAGTACAAAAATATACAACCTTCCCTTCTCTCAAAAAATTCAGAATTGGGCCATTTTTTTATTTGGGTTTTTAAAATCACCTTTTTTCCTAAGCCAAAGGGGCCAAGGGGGTTTTACTAAAATTTTTTAAAAAAAGAGACCCTTTCATTTTGTTGTTTTTTTTTTAATTTCTTACACAAAACTAAACTATCATTCTCTGGATACCAAAAAGGGTGTTGAAACACATTACCCTTTGGAAACTTGTTCTGACTAATCATGTCATTTACCACATATTTTCCATTAGCGCACTTGATTTTTAAAAATAGGTGTGGGCACCTGAACCCAAATCAGGACCTCAGAAAGGGGTTTAAAACTTTCCCCTGCTTACAATCCTGGCTTAAACTGCATCCACATCCACACATCATTTTTCCCAAAGGATTTTAAAGCTTCTTGGCCTTAAATTCAGCACTAGGTAAACAATCCCAGAGTAATTTAAGTTTAAATACCAAATATATACAGGTATTTGAGAGTGATACCAAAATTTATCTGTAACTTCTATTTTAGACAATTCCTTGATCAAATGTTACACTGTATTTTTTCATAAAAAAAAACTTTTTTCCCGTGGTAAGTCAATAGTAATTGTTTATGTTTTTATATAAAAGTGACTTGCCCTATCTTCTTCCTCACTTTAATCCAATACGTTGATATAAATACACTTACACTGTAAAGTCTGCCAGGACTGAATGTTTTGAGTAGCTGAAAAAGGGGGTTTCAGGTTTGCTGAATTACAGCTCCCCAAAATTCCTCAACACTGGCTATACTGGCTACAGCTACTTGAAGGGGAAAAAACCCAAAATTTTTTTTTAAAAAAAAAAAAGGGGGGGTTTTAAAAATTTTTTTTTCCCTTTTAAAATTTTTTTAAAATTTAAAAAAATTTTTTTTTTAAAAAATTTTTTAAAAAAAAAAAAAAAATTTTTTTTTTTCCCCCCCCCCCTTTTTTTTTTTAAAAAATTTTTTTTTCCCCCCGGTTTTTTAAAAAATTTTTAAAACAAATTTTTTTTTTTTTTTTTTTTAAAAAACCCCTTTTTTTTTTAAAAAAAAAAAAAACCCCCCAAAAAAAATAAAATTTTTTTTTAAAAAATTTCCCCCCCCCCTTTTTTTTTAAAAAAGGGGGGGGAAAATTTTTTTTGGGGGTTTTTTTTTTTTTTAAAAAACCCCTTAAAAAATTTAAAACTTTTTTTTTAAAAAGGGCCCCCCAAAAATTTTTTTAAAAAAACCCCCTTTTTTTGGGGGGAAAAAAATTTTAAAAATTTTTTAAAAAAAAAAAAGGGAATTTTTTTTTTTTAATTTTTATTTTAAAATTTTTAAAAGGGGAAAAAAAAATTTTTTTAAAAAAAATTTTTTTGGGGGGGTTTTTTTTTTTTTTTCCCCAAAAAATTTTTTGGGAAAAATTTTTCCCAAAAAAATTTTTTTAAAAAAAAATTAAAAACCCCCCCTTTTTTTTTTAAATTTTTAAAAAAAAAAATTTGAATTAACCCCAAAATTTTAAACCCCAATCCTTTTTTTTCCCCTTTTTTTTAAAAAAAAATTTTTTTCTTTTTTTTTAAAAAAAAATTTTTTTTTTTCCAAAAACCCCCTTTTTTTTTTCCCCCCCCCCCAAAATTTTTAAAAAAAAAAAAAAACCCAAAAAAATTTTTAAAAATTTTTTTTTTTAAAAAAAAATTTTTTTTAAAATTTTTTTTTTGGGGGAAAAAAAACCAAAATTTTAAAAAATTTTTTTTAAAAAAAAAAATTTTTAAAAACCTTTTTTTTTAAAAAAAAATTTTTTAAAAATTTTTTTTTTTTCCCCGGGTTTGGGTTTCCAAAAATTTTTTTAAAAAAAAAAAAAAAAAAAAAAATTTTTTTAAAAATTTTCCTTTTTTTTTTAAAAAATTAAATTTTTTTTTTTTTAAAAAGGGGGAAAAACAAAAATTTTTTTTTTTAAAAAACCCCAAAAAAATTTTTTAATTTTTAGGGCTGTTTAAATTTAAAAAGGGGGAAAAAAACGGGGGGGGGCCATTTTTTTATAAAAGGGGGAAATTTTTTTTAAAAAAAAATTGTCTTTTTTTTTAAATTTTTAAAAAAAATTTGTAGCCAGTATAGCCAGTGTTGAGGAATGTTGGGACTGTAATTCAGCAAAGCTGTATGTTTCTCACCATTAACATTTCAGCTACTTTTAAAACATTAAATTGGAAAACTTTGGGGTGGTTTTATTCAACGTATTGGATTAAAGTAAAAAAAGATAGGGCAAGTCACTTTTATATAAAACATAAACAATTTCTATTGACTTACCAGCAGGAAAAAGTTTTTGTATGAAAGATACAGTGTAACATTTGATCAAGGAATTGTCTAAAATAAAGTTACAGATAAATTCTTATCACTTTCTAGTGACCTGTATTATTTGGGTTTTTAAATTTTTAGAATTACTCTGGGATTGTTTCCTGGGGTAAATTTTAAAGGGCCCAAAAGGCCCCTTTAAACCCCTTTGGGAGGTTTGGTGTAAAGCTTTTGGGGTTTTCAAGCAGTGAAAGTTTTAAACCCCTTTCTGAAAGGGCCTGATTTGGGTTCAGGTGCCCCCACCTTTTTTTTAAAAATCAAGTGCGCTAATGGAAAATTGTGGTAAATGGCAGACTAGTCAGAACAAAATTCCCGCCAAAAAAAATAATGTGTTTTCAACATCCTTTGGTTTTCCAAAAATGATAGTTTAGTTTTTTGAAGAAATTAAAAAAAAAAACAACAAAATGCCCAAAGGGCTTGTTCAAAAAGTTTTATAAAGCCTCCTTGGCTCCTTTTTGGGTCCTGGGGAAAAGGGATTTGAAAATCCAATAAATAAATGGACAATTCTGAACTTTTTATTCTGAGAGAAGGGAAGGTTGTCATATTTTTGTACTGTATGTGTTTCTAAGTGGCACTAATACAAATCTGTTTCTTGTTAGTTCTTAAAGACACAGACCTTTGAAGCTAAAATGGATTTGTGGTGGAAGATTCAAAAATGGAAAGCTCCTCTTTTATTTTCCCTTGGGAAAGCCTTTTGCTTTTTAAAACCTTTTTAGGCACTTTTAGATTCAGTTTTAAAATTTTCTCTGTGAATTTCAGTGTTGTTAAAAAGGTTTTGCTTTTTGTCCCCCTTGCACTGATGTTTTTGGCCATGACTCATTTCTGCATTAAACGGGGCGTTCTTCCATTTTCAATATCCTATGGAATCCGGCTCCCCCCCTTGAACTGCAAACCCCAGGGTTCCATAGGACGTTAAAAGTGGAATAATAGTGCTGTAACTGACTAGTGCAGAAATGGCCTCTGATGACAAAGAATATAATGCTTGCAACTTGTTCTGTAGTGAATCCAAGAAGGTTTTTAGTTGTGTGCCTTCAAGTCATTTCTGATTTAGGGGGAAATTAAAAGCAAAGTTCTCATGGAGGTGGGTTATTTATTTATTTATTTATTTGGCAATATTTTTGGAGGGGTGTTGCCTTTTTTTTCCCTTTTGGGGTTTTGGAAGAGTGACTTACCCAAGGTTACCCAGGGGGTTTTTAATGGCCAAGGGGAGTTTGGGGGCCCCTTTGGTCTCCAGAATTGTAATCCAGTGTTCAAACCACTGTGCCATGCTGGCTGTCAACAAAGAAAGTGCAAAAAATTTGGTAATTTGATTTAGCATAACATTGGCATTCTGTTAGTGACACGTGCTAGCAAAAGGCCGGTGGATGCCTATTTATCATCATTGCAGAAGGGAGAATTGGCAGCATCTTTTGCACAGTTACTTCCATGCCCTTGAGACTCACTTCCTCCTGTGGGCCTCTCCCCCACCCAACATTGCAATATAGTGAGGGGGATTCAAGAAGAGTGTGGGGTGTGTCTTTGTGGCCAGACACACAAATGGCATTTTCTGAGGCCCCGCCCCACCCCCGGGAAGTCCTGCATTGGACTTTTTTTTTATAGGGATATGGAAAACCTTTACCTGTGGGGGGGGTAGGTAAAGTGAGTCCTGTAAAAAAAGGAGAAAAGGGGACAGAACAGGGTCCTGCTTGGGCAGGGAAATTCTGTTTTTTTTCCCCATGCTGGAACTCAGCCAAGATTTATTAATGGTTGTCATATAGGGAGCCAATTTTTCCTCTTTTTGGCCTTTTCTCACTTGAGGCACCTGATTGCAAGAAAGGCCTATTGGGTGTGTAAAGAATTTTAGTAAACATTGGATAGTGTTGTAATGAACACCCCGTTAAAATGTGTTTTGTTTGATTGGACACTTTACCAAAAACAACAGAACTCGTACAAAAATGGATTATACCCAAAATACAAGCGCCAACATGGTGTAGTGGTTTGAGCATTGGGCTGTGACTAGACCAAAAGTTTAAATATTCATTCAGCCACCCGAAAACCCACTGGGTGACCTTGGGAAACCAAATTTTCTCTTTTTTTGTTTGAGGGGGGGCAAAGGCAAAACTCTTCTGAACAAATTTTGAGAAAATTTTCCCTGATAGGATCACCTTGGGTTGAGTGAGTTTGGGAAATGACATGAAAACACACAGCAGCACAAGAAAATAGTCTTTTAAAGGTGGACAATGGGAGGGGAAAAAACTTTTTTTTTTTAGATAGTTTTTGTTGTGGATACTGGAAGATTAATTAAATCTCTGTTTCTATAGGCATTCAGAGACTTCAGCAGATGCTACATGATAAAAAAGACGACCTTGTTCCCATCAGTTCACCCCTAAAGAAAATAAGTGCACTGAGTTGGATGATAGCATTTCAGATGACTATATAAACACATAAGTTGATAATGTTTTGGAAGGATATTCACACCTGAAGAAAATAGCGGGTCTTCTGGGAAAAATTTAATACTAAGACAAAGCATGACATGCTAGTATTCACTGCAACTGTATGGTCTCCACCCTTTCTTTTTAATTGTAATCTAACCCTTTTTTATATTTACTTTTTTGTTGTAAAAGATGGTTACAGTATGTTGACTGAGTTGATGAACTATAAAAATTTTGTCCTGGGTTCACTCCTTTTTTCAGAGTACTGGGAGTCAAATTGTATTTTGAGAAAATTTTTCCTAGACTATTCTTCAGGATTCCACCCCCTGGAAAAAAAAACCTCAGCAAGTAGAATAGATGGGAAAAAAAAAAAGGCAGATTCAGGAAACCCCCATTATTTCTTGTGCTTTAAAACTGGATTCATCACACAGTGCAACCTGCGTAATTTCCCAAAATTTTTTTTCTCTTCTTAATAATTTCCCCTTGGGGAAACCCCTCATTTCTTTTAGTTTTTTAAAAAATTTTTCCCTCCCCTGGATTTTATTGGCCATGAAAAAATTTTAAAAATCTTTTTTAAGTGTTAGCCCACTGGAGTAGCAATACATTTTTTATGTAAAAATTATTGAGAAAAAGTTGAAAACGGTGTTCAAAAAACTGAAGTCTTGAGTTTTCCGAGCGTATCATCATTTTATTTTACTTTCTAAGAAAGTGTTCTAATCTTCTTTTTTTTCATTCTCATTTAAATAAGATCTATTTGTTTATAAATATTGTTTTATATGTCATTTTTGGGGAATACTTGGTTTCCTTTTTTTTATTTTACATTTTTAACTGTTTTTTCTTTTAACGTGTTTGGCTGATTTGAGGAAGGAAGGGTTCATAGTGGTTTAACTTTCTTCTTAAGAGCTAATGTTGGTGGGTTTGTTGGGTAATTATCACTCAGGTCACCTTTTAACCCTTAAAATTTGGGAATTGGGTTTTTGTTCACTACCTGCTTTATAGCTTTGTAAATTTTAAAAAAAAAAAAAAAACAAAACTTTGTATTGCAGTACTTATGATCTACATAACAGGGCCCGAAAAAGGGGGGTAATCACAAACTTTTCCTAAATTTAAAATGTTTTAAATTTTAAAACCCTACACATTCAGAATGGAAACCATTCAGGAAGCCCTTCATAAAAATTAAACCAAAATTTTGTCCTAACCCCGTATCTTGGAAACCCCCCTCTTTTAAAGTAATTTCACCTGCACCTAAATGCTATACCATTTGACCTAGGTTTGCCCACAGTCTTTTAAAGCCAAAAAGGGGCCAAGAGGCTTTTGTTCATCTCCTGGCTGTCATTTTGCACACATTACCTTGCCATACAAGAAGGACCTTGCAGACCTAGGGTGCTTAGAAAGTCACAGTTCCCGCTAAACCTCCTTTACCTTTCCAGAAAGTTAATTTGATGGGGGATATGAGCACAGAGATGGGCCTACATTATTTGTCTTGAGTGCATATCCAAAACCTGAAAACAAACCATCTCCAAACTCAAGGAAATGGTTATGATATATGCTAGTTTTATGAGTTTCCCAAACCCAAACACCTCCCTAAGTGTTTCATGTCCATTGCCAACAGAGGCTTTTCAGGGAAAGTATCACGCTAAGTTGCCATTGCCAGGGTTCAGATCCCACAGAAAATTACATTCCCTTCTGAGATGGACAAATCTCCAGTCTCAGAAAACAAATCCTGAACACAAAAAGGCAGAGCTAATGATAAATCATCCTTGATAAGGGATGTATTGTCAAAGTCAGGTTGGAACTCTTGGAAAACCACCATCACGACAACAAAGTTGAAACCACAAATACTTTTCCATTTTACACTGTACCGTTGTACTGATTCTACGGGAACAGCATGGAAATATTCCTACCAGCGATGACACAATTGCCAAGTTGGTATCGATTTTTGGTTCCTGTAGTAGGAAGAGCTTAAAGTAAACAATTTTCCCCACCTGTCAATCTGCATATGGTTGACTTTTAATACAACAGACCTCAGCAGGTAACAGCTAGATCTAGTGGCATGAGTTCATACGTGTGAAAGGGATCTAGGAGTCTTCATACACCACAAGCTGAACATGAGTCAGCAATGTATGCGGCAGCCAAAAAACCAATGCAATTCTCAGCTGCATCAATAGGAGTTATGGTTGTCAGAGAGAGGTACTGGTACCACTCTACTCTGCTTTGGTTAGACCTCATCTTGAATACTGTGTCCAGTTCTGGGCACCCCAATTCAAGAAGGACATGGTCAAGCTGGGGGGGGAAAACCAAAAAGGAGGGCGACCAAAATGGTGAGGGGCCTGGAAGCCATGCCCTATAAGGGGTGACAAAAAGAAAAGGGGTTTTTGTTGCAGAAAAAAAGGTTAAGAAGGGAAAATGATAGCCATGTTTAAATATTTGAAGGGATGCCATGTAGAGGAAGGAGAGGGCTTGTTCTGCTGCTCCAGAAACCAGGACAAGGAGCAATGGATTAAACTGCAGGAAAGGAGATCCCACCTGAACCTCAGGAAGAACTTCCTGACAGTAGGGGGTTTCCGGCCCTGGAATATGTTGCCTTGGAGTGTAGTGGAGTCTCCTTCCTTGGAGGTTTTTAAGCAGAGGCTAGATGGCCATCTGTCGGCAGTGCGTTGAAAAGGGGGTTCCTGCATGGCAGGCGGTTAATGGGTGGCCCGTGTGGTCTCTTCCCCAAATCTACATTTCTATGATTCTATGAGTTCTGGGTATGCCTGGGTCTTAATGTCTGGGCATGTCCCCCCCAAAGAACAAACAGTCTTATGACATTCATGTTAGAATAACTCAATACTTTTTCCCAATTTTTAGATCTCTTTTTTGTCTTTTCTCCTACTCCAGAAAATCAAATTAGTGCCATCAGTGGCATCACAGTGGCCATGATAGCCTTTGATTGCAGAGATTCAGAGCCAGTGCTCCATTCTGTTTCAGTTGCAATGACTGCCTGTTTTTAAGCCCAAATTTTAAGGTATTGAAATTAAACTTTAAACCCCTAACAGGTGAGCCAACTTTATCTGAGGATCCATTTGGACCCAAGCATCTGAGCACCATCTGAAGCTCTGGTCTTTG
>CAOKZL010005338.1:0-12368 GCA_948472985.1 Iguana delicatissima | reverse complement strand
TCATGATGTTGCCATCTCTTCCTCCCGTACAAAACATTTCTGCGAAATATAAAAATGGGACTCTTCATTTTTTAAAAACGTAATAGGCCAGTACCAAATCCCTTTGAAGAACTCTCTATCATGCCCAAGGGATGTGACCAGGTCTACCAAAGTGCCATTCAATGCAGGCTATAACTGCCATACCCTCAGGTCTGTAATGCAACCAGTTTTTTTTAAAAAAGCCTACAATGATGTCCACGAAGGCTTTGCTGCAAGGGGGCAATGGTTCTGCTGCTGACAGTGAGGAAAGAAAGGAAAAACTTTTGATGAACAGGTGGAAATCTGCTTCCATTACAGTAGACTCAGTCATAGTATGACCTAGTAAAAGGCAGCTCTCATGATCCACTTGTTCTCCTCTCAAAAGGTAAACGCCAAGGCGTACTTGTAGAGATAATATTAACACCTACCTCTCTCAAATTTAGAGAAAGCAACTGACTTCAGGCTGCACTGGTGTCCTTTGCACACCCCAAGCAGTTCACCAGTTCTTACATCCCACACTTTTGCTGTCTGGTCTCCTGAAACAGTAACCTGAAAGAGAAATGTGAGTTAGTTATTCTTTAGAGCAAAACAAACTACAGCTCTATCTATTGCAGGGACCAACACTTTCTCCCCAGGTTCTACGAACTGGTACCATACTTATGCATATTAGCTATAATTGTTTTTCTTTCCTGAAAACTTGCCAAAGACTGGTAGCTAACAGGTTCATGGTCCACCACCATGGACTACCACTTTTGAGTTTTGTTGATTTAATCCAATCCCCTGTCCAATGCAGGACATGCAGTCAATTACATAACTTCTGCAAATGGCTGCCCTTTTCAATCTCTGCTTAAAAACTTCAGTGAAAGAGAGCTCACCATCTCCTTAGGCACTGTGTTCCAGTCAAACACTAAGCACTGCTAGAAAGTTTCCCCTAGCACTGATCAGAAATCCATTTTCCTGTAATTTCCATCCATAGTCCTGCTCTTAGTTTAGCACCAATGTAAATTTTATCTACAATCCTTAATCAAAGCATATGTTCTCAAGCTTTGCTTTGTATAAAACAGAATTGTAAATTTTATGAAAACCATATTTCCAGATCCTAGTCACAAAGCTTTTCATACATGCTGTCCCTTCCATTTGTTCCCTTTTAAGTCAAGCCAAAACGTCAGTGGATGTGAGACAAAATAGTAATCCTTCAACACTCACATTCTGTACACCATTATTACTACTACTGTTACTACTACTACAAAAAAGCCACTCTATATTAAAAGATTGTGGGGCAGCTTGCAAATAACAAGTTGAACAGTTTCAAATAATAAAATAATTTAAATAAGCAAAAATGTTGTAATGATTTAAAAACAGATACCAAAGATTTGAAAGTTTTTAAATGTATTACAACAGTATAAGGGATGAATTAATGAAGCCCAAAGGTGTTGATGAACAGCCAAGTTTCAACTTGGCACCTAAATGAAGCAAGTGTTAGTGTCGATTGGAATTCCAAGGCGAGGGCATTTCACAATTAGGGTGATCCAAATGAGGGTCCCCCAACAGTTCTTGTCCTTAGGCAGGCACATGTGGAGAGAGGTGCACCCTCAAGCATCAAGGTCTCAAGTTGTTTAGGGCTTTAAATGTCATCACAAGCACCTTGAATTCACACCAGAAAAGTATTGGCAGTCAGTGCAACTCTTTTAAGACTGGCATGATATGCTGTCTGTACGGTATTCCAGCCAGCAGCGTTTTGCATACAGCACACTACAGAAGCCAAATAGGGAAGTTGCCAGTGTAAAGACTACTGTAGCTAGGTTACGTCTATTCAGAAAAGACTTTAACCACTGCACTAGTTGAAACTGGCACCAAACACTCTGAGCCACAGAGTCCGCTTGTGGAAGGGGTGGATCTCCATTGAAAGGGATAGATCTAAGAGTACTTCCAAACTATGCACCTGCCCTTTCAGAGGGAGTGCAATCCCATCCACAATAGGCTGCTTACCTAATCCTGAGACCCAAGAACCATCATAGTCCATAGAGCCATCCAGCTGGCATACGTTCCCTAAGAAGTTGCCTTTTTAATCTTATGAAGACGACACGGTGAAAACAATAGATATTATTTGAGGGTATGCAGATAAAGATGTCTTTAAAAGGTTACTGGCTCTGACTTGTGTTCTTGCTGGAGAAGAGTCAAACAGAAAGAACAGTGGAGTTTGGCTTCTGCTAAGTCCTATTGCACATAAGGAAGGGATAACACTACTTTACTCACAATTCTGTGTTCTCCAGGCACCCAGGCAAGATCAAAAACAGCATTTGAATGAGCTTGCCATTCTGAAGGAAAAAAACCAAACAAACCACACATCAGCTCCAAATATGATAGAATTAACCCCTTCAGGACAGAATGGCTGTTCATGAGGAATAGTAACCATTATCTTTGTCAAATTTACAAACCAGTAAGGGCATGATCATCTTGTGCAGTCTGTTCCACAGTATGAGTGGCTCAAACGTCACAATAACACAGCTTCCTGTGGTAGTGAGTCAGCAGAAGGGAAAACCAAGAGCAGAGCAGGGCATGCAAGATGGAGAAAGAAGGATGCAGCAAAAGAAGGCATTATCAGCAAAGGTTTTTCTTGCTATTAGAGTATAAGTGAGAAAAAATTCAAGAAGTCAGGATTAAAAGAGTATTTTTAGTTTCTTGCACACTGTGAAATTCAGTTTTTCAAGAATTCCAAGTCCCCAGTAAGACAAAAGATACACAAAAAAAATTCCCTGCACCTATCAAAACAATTCAGCACAGGTTGCAGTCAAGTGTTCTGTTTACCTCTAAAAACTTTTTTACTGCTTGTTTGGGTATTAGTATCATACAGTCTAACGATTCCCTCTTCATTTGCAACAGCAAGGATATGTTGCACATCTGGAGCTGAAAAATAATGAAGCAAAATTTGTGTTTTTAAACACTTCAGAAGTAATCTTTAAAGTTTTGTATAATACTGTTAAACATGCTGCTTATCTGCTTGACAAAATAAAAATTATTCAAGTAAAATAAAATTATGAAGTCAAATCTACAGAACCATGTTGAAAGAATCAGTTTGGATGTGACTCAGTTAACTATTAGAATAGTGAAGGATTCAACATACTGTATCAAAAAACCTCTGACTATACAAATGGAATGTGTGTCAAAAGGCAGACAGAGTTCCTAAATTATATTATCCTATTTTATTTAGGGAAGATACTTGGATGATGGATATCATAGAGCAGTTTAAGGCTACAGAGATACTCCACTCAAATTCTAACTAAAATCTTCAAAAAATATGGAAAACAAAGCAATACCCCAGACTGGAAATGCTCAACATATATTCCAGTCCTGAAGAAGGCGGATGCTAGGGATTGTGGTAACCACCAGATCATTTTATTAATCTCTCATACATGTAGAGTGATGCTCAAAATTTTACAAAAATGACTTTTACCATATATGGAGCAAAAAAAAAAACACCAAACGTTCAAGCTAGATTCAGAAAATAAAGGAGCACTAGAGAAATTATGGATCACTCTAAAAGAAACAGGTTGCCATAACGTCTGATAGTCTTGAAATGTATCTTGTTCTCAGGACAAGATGCATATGAGAACAGCATATGGAGAAACAGAATTATGTCCAATTGGCAAGAGGGTGACCTTGTCTGGTTTAATTTACATGCAGATTGTAATACTGCAGTAAGATTAGACTCAGAGAAAGGAATGGTGAAAATTCAAGGAAAGAATATCAACAAAATAGGCAGACAGAAGCAGAAAATGGCAAAAACTTGGAACAACAAGCAGAGATTTTACTTAAGTTTTTTTTATAAATTTCTAAGTTTTTATGATTTTATATATTTTTAATGTTTTTAATTGTTTTACATCTATTTAATGATTTTTAACTTTTTGGAAGCTGCCTTGGGTCCCACTTTGAGAGAAAAGGCAGCATTTAAATACAATAAATAAATAACAGTAAATAAAATGATTGATCTGAAAAGTGGTGCTGGAAGTGTTCTCCCTGTCAGCATAATGTGAAGTGTGCACCTCAGAGCATGTGCAGAGTGCTAATAAGGAAGCGGTGCCCAGCTGCAAACAGTTGCTCCAGACAAAGGGCGGGGAAAACCTCACAGACTCAAAGCAATAAAGCTTAGTGCTCTTTATTCGACAGAGTACATTAGATAAGTGTTAGGCCTTCTGGCAGCAAGCCTAGAAGCAAAATATTCAGGCACAAAAAATAGCAGAACAGAAGACATACAGCATGTCCAGAGGCAGTACAAAAATAGCCTTACAGCAGCATGACCAAAGGCAAAATGACCTAAGGCAAACTATATTGTTACACCTAAACCTTTTTAAGGGCTTAATCCCACCCCAGTCCATACGGGGTGACCCAACTGCACTCACAGCACACAACCTCCTGGTGTTAGGTGCTTTCTGATGAGGTAAGACCTTTCAAGGCAGGTTAGCCAAAACATTCCCTTGCAGCTGTGCCTCAAGGTCATATCACCTCATCTCTCCGTCCTCTTAGTAAAACCTTTACCGGTCACACCACACTCATACTCTGAATGCCCTGACACTGCCAATACCACAGATTGCCCAAAAGACAAATAATGTGTTCTGAGAGGAAATCAAGCCAGAACTCTCACTAGAAGCTAAAATAACCAAACTGAGGCTGTCGTGCTTTGTAACTCAGAAAAAAAATGTTAATGCTTGGTAAAGTTGGTGGCAGTAGGAAAACTGAAAGACTGCATTACAGGTGGATAAACTCAAGCAAGGAAGCCATGGCCTTGAGTTTGCAAGACCTGATCAGGGTTGTGGATTACCAAGACTTCTGGGTGATCTCTCATTCATAGGGTTGGCATCTTGAAGACAATTAAAATGCAAACTTGGATGTGACAGGTTAGAGTATCAGACAATACTTTAGCC
The DNA here is from genome assembly GCA_948472985.1 of Iguana delicatissima. NCBI lineage: Eukaryota > Metazoa > Chordata > Lepidosauria > Squamata > Iguanidae > Iguana > Iguana delicatissima. The sequence continues at coordinate 7,428 of CAOKZL010005338.1, read as the reverse complement.
TTCATAAAGCCTATATAGCTGGAGGCAAAAAGGAACTTTAATCTTGTTAACTTCTGTCAAGTTGACTTCAGATTATGGCAACCCTATGGATAAGAGATCTTCTAATCATCCTGTCCCCAACCACCTTGCTCAGGTCTTGCAGATTCAGAGACAGGTTTTCCTTGATTGAGTCTATCCACTTGTAATGAGGTCTTTCTCTTTTCCTACTGCCTTCTACCTTCCCAAGAATTATTGTCTTTTCCAGTGAGTCATGTCTTCTCATGATATAGCCAAAGTATGACAGCCTTAGTTTAATTATCTTGGCTTCTAAGATTTAATTTGCTCTAGAATCCCATACACTTGTCTTTTTAGCAGGCCAGGGTATGCTGATACATAGCCTGAAACATTGTACTCGATCCAGTACATCAAACTAAGTCACAACATCTATCAAGTTTACACAAAGCAAAACAAATTTGTTTTAATATACAGGTATAACTCAGTTAAGAAAACCTCTGACAAAAAGACTCATGTTTACAATGTCTTTCTTTTTGTTTTTTGAAGCATTGGCACTGGTGAAAGAGGACTGGAGAAATAATAAGACTATCATTGTTGGGTTGCAACAGGGTGTCTGCAGAAAACAGTCCAAAAAAGACCTGGGAAACAATAAGATTCTACCATAGGTGATCCTGCAGTAGTTGTGGGTGCTTATCTACAACATACAAAGTAAGCAGCTGTCTCCCAAATCACCTACTGAGCATGTGTGAGCAGAAAGAAAAGGATAAAGGAGATTAGCCTGCCCCACCAACTACGCTGGCATGTTGAAAAAGGACAGTCCATAACTCTCATCACCAAAATGGAAATCGTAAGAAAAATGGAGATTGCTGAAATAAAAAAAAAAGTAATCCCAGGATACATTTTGAAAGAAGCTTTGAAGTCATCTCTAAAAGATTCAAAATATCTTGGTTTACTTATCCAAGTTTTACCTACCTGGTTTTTTCATTTCACATGAGTATGTTAGTTTTGAATAAAAAGTCTGCTTAAACATGTTTAACTGCTTTTTCAGGGAGTGGTGGTGCGGTAGGAATTTATCCCTGTTCATTTCATGTTATTTCTGCCTCTGGTACTAAAGGTACTGTTAAAGAAGTCTAGGAACACATCTACTTCATTAACTGAGGTATATCTGTATGTCAGTTATTTCATTTCTTGTTCATTCTGGATTTCTGGAGGCTCAGGGCTGCTGATCTTTATCTAAATGCTGAAGGAAAGAGCAACAAAATGTTCATAAATGAGACAACCTCCCCCCACTTTACCTGTTGAAAAGGTGCACCCAAAAGGAGGAACTGGTATGCCCATTTCTCCATAAGATGGATGGTCATCTTCTGTAGTACAAGTATAGCACCTTAGAAGATGCTGTAAGGAAAATCTTGGCTGTAGACCTAAATAAAAAACAACAATAAATAAGGCTGTGAAGTAAAAAAAAATATTGTTAATACTTTGCTTTTTGGAAAAGAAGCAAAACTTGGCAAACAAGTGCGTGTTATTTTTCAGGGATGCAGTTCTTCCAGAAAAAGCAGAACTGGAAAATTTTCCAGACGGCACTAAATAATGATATTGATTTAACATATTACATTTAAATGGTACCTTCAAACACATTCAAAACTTTGTGGAATTTATTTTATTGGAACATTTGTAGTAAATGGAAAGAGAACAGCATGCACTTCCATTAAGTGTAACAAAAATAGAAATATTATCAAAGGTTATCTCTGACCATCATCCAGTGATGTTACAAATGCAAGATAGGAATAAACAATTTCAGTGGAGATTGAATGACAGTCTACTTAATGATGAAAAGATAGTTACAGCGAAAGAAGTTTTAAAGCTTTACTTTGAAGAAAATATAAGGGGAGAAATGAAGATGAAAACGATCCGGGACGCATCAAAAGCAGTAATGCGAGATTTTTTTATACAGCAGTGACAAATCCAAAACAAAAAAAGGTGAGAGAAGTATCAATCTTTACTGATAAAACGTCAAGAGAAAGAAAAAGAACTTAAGGCAAATCCACTTCAAAAATCATTGCAACAGAAGATTTAGAAAATACAGAAAGAAATGGCAATAATTACAATTGAAGATGTAGAGAAAAAGATGAAACAGATGAAATTGACTCTATTTGAACAAGCAAGTAAAATTGGGAAATGGTTAGCAGACAAACTCAAGAAAAGGAAGGAAAGGAATATAATTGCAGAATTGAAGTACAGCAAGAAGTTGATTACTCAACATGAAAAAATAAACAAAAATTTGAAAAATACTTTGGTAAATTATTTTATGAAACAAAATCTCCTCACCAATATGAGAAAAATCTATTTGAATTTTTTCAAAAAATAAAGATCCCCAAAATATCATTGGAAGCACAGAATCAGTTGAATAAATCAATAACACTCTCTGAAATTGAAGAGGCTATAAAAGATTTGAAAGTTGACAAGGCACCAGGACCGGATGGCTTTACAGCATTATATTACAAGAAATTTACAAAAGAACTGATTCATCCAATTCACGCAACTTTGAAAGAAATAGAGAAACATGGCAAAACAAAATCTTGGGGAGAATCAAATATTGTATTGATACCTAAAGCGGGGAAAGACAAAAAAGAAGTTAAAAATTATCGACCAATCTCCTTGTTAAATATAGACTACAAAATTTTTGTGGGAGTGTTGGCAAAACTGCTGAGAGAGATATCACAGGATAAGATTCAAGAAGGCCAAACAGGCTTTCTCCCTGGTAGATATATGAGAAGTAATGTAAGAACAATTTTAGATGTAATTGAGTATTATGATAAAAACCCAGAGAAGAAAGCAGCACTTACTTTTCTAGATGCAGAAAAGGCATTTTACAATGTTTCCTGGGCTTTTAGACATTGGGTACTTAGAGAATATGACTTGGGAGAAGACTTTTGTAAATGGATTGAGATGATTTATCAAGAACAATCTGCAAGGCCAATAATAAATGGAGATATTTTGACAAGCTTTCCAATAAACAAAGAGATATGGCAAGGGTGCCCATTATCACCATTACTATTTATAGCTGTTTTGGAAGTATTGTTGAATATAATAAATGAGTATTCACAGATAAGAGGTTTGAAAATAAGAAAAAAGGAATTGAAATTAAAAGCTTTCGCAGATGATGTAATTATATTCCTGGAGGATCCACAAGAATCAATTCAAGTGCTGATGGAAACTCTGCAGAGATACGGACACGTGGCAGGATACAAAATAAGCAAGGAAAAGACAATAATGATGACACTAAATATGACTAAAAAGAGCAAACCAATTTGGAGAGAAGATCTGGATATTAACTAAGAAAACAAAGTATTTAAGAATTATTATAACGAGAAAAAAACCCAATAACTATTTGACAACAATTATTTGCAGACATGGAAAGAGATTAAAAATGATATGGAAAAATGGACTAATTTAAATTTCTCTCTCCTGGGAAGAATAAATGCCTTTAAAATGTCTTTGTTGCCCAAACTCATGTTCCTCTTTCAGAATTTACCAATAACAGGAAGAGAGAAGGTATTCAAGGAATGGAAAAGAATCTTCAAAAATTTATCTGGCAGGGGAAAAAACCAAGAATAAGGTTCAAAACATTACAGGATGCAAAAGAGAGAGGAGGATTTGATCTACCATCATTAAAAATTTATTATTGCGCCTGTTGTTTAGATTGGATCAAAGATTGGATTCAATTAGAGAAAACAACTATAAAAGAATTGGAAGAAACAAATAAGAGATTTGGATGGCATGGATATTTATGCTATGATAGATTAGCAGCGAGTAAAGAGTTTAACAACCATTGCATCCGGAAGACACTGTTAAAGGTTTGGCTACAAATAAAGCGGAAATATTACACAAAACTTCCAATATGGACTTCACCTCAAGAAGCATATAAAATTGCTCCAACGAAACAAAGAAACCTATTAATATATCAAGATATATTAAAATGGGAGGGGGATAAACCAAGAATGCGAACAGCAGAAGAATTAAAGGCTGATGGACACGAATTAAACTGGTTCCCATGGCGACAACTCAAAGAAAGATTCAAAATGGATCAAAAATTGTATGGATTTGAGAGAAAAGAGAATGAATTAGATTCATTGATGAAGGGAAATCAAAAGAAGAGAATTTCTAAAATTTACAAATTATTGTTGAAAGGAGAAATGGAACCAGATGTAATTAAAGATACAACGGTTAGATGGGCCCAGAATGTGGGACATCCAATTGAACTATAAGCTTCGGAGAAAGCATGGCAAACTGATATAAAATGTACACCAAATCTAAATTTAAGAGAAAATTTTTATAAAATGCTTCACAGATGGTATATGACCCCAGAAATATTACAAAATATAACTAAAAATGGGAATGTGTTGGAAATGCGATGAAAAGGTTGTCGCCTGTAGCGTGTTGGTGTGTCACCTTCCTGGCTAAGAAAGACCCCTCCCAGGCCTGGTCCGCTGCTATCACTCTTGCTGAGGCTTTTCCCTGGCAAGAATGATGGCATCAGGCAAAAACCGGGTGGAGGGGGCTGCCTTTCCCTTTGCCCTCACTCTTGCCGGGGTCTTTCCCCAGCAAGAACAGCAGCAGTAGACCAGGATCGGGGGGGGATACCTCCACCACCCTAGATATGCCTCTGGGTACTTCTGGTTTGCTAGTAAAACTGAATTACGTCGCAAAATGATACATGTCGAAAAGTGTTTCACTAACATGAAAAGTTTGGAAAGCTCTTGTCTTAAAGCAACAGTTTAATTTTATTTTGCTGAGGTGTGACTGCAGTGCCTTCAGCTTCGCTCACTCAGTCACTGCGTTGCTTATCAGTTCCATTTTAAGTTGAGAAAAAAACTTAATCCAGTACAGCTAGTTGCAAAACTAGGTGAACATTTTATTTCACTGAAGAATATATGAGAGTTTTCAAAAACAGGAAACTTACCACATTTTGAATTGCCTACTTGTACTTGTGATTGAGAAGCAAGAGATTTTATGAAACAAAACCAATTTTAACAGCGTGTTCAGTTCTTAATCTATTCCTGAGAACTAGAGTCAGTCGATACTTGTTTTTTCAAAAGAATAACTAGAATTTCATATCCTGTGCCTAGCCTATCTAACACAATTGATTGCGCTACAACAGCCCAAACAACTAGTATGGACTAGCATATAAATACCTACCTACACATATACAATGTGGAAAACTTTTCCTTGAAAAAAAATAAGATTGAATTTTTTTTCCATCACGCATGTCTATTTATTTTAAGCAAACCCAACTACTCGATGATAAATCTTCATGAGGCAGCAGAGGGCATATACTCGCACATTCTTAACACGTGTACTGCACTGTTTTACAATTACAGCCAATGCCACTACCTGACATCTTACAGACTCATCCTAAGTGCTGCTCAGCATCATCTTATTGTCTCCCAATTTTAGGTACAGGTCAAGAGAAAAAGGTCCTGATGAGACAGGCAACAATTCAGTTCATGTGCTGCCTGAAAAGGATGTAATGCCATGGGAAGGTGATGTGTTTTCCACTTCATGTATACCTGCAGTTGTAAACTAAGATATTCTACATAAAAAGGTACACATACATAATATGGCAGCGTAGAACATGTGTCAGCCTTGAAAGCTCGGAAGAATAGTGTAGAGACATGCTACTTTCACTATGGCTTTGTTTTACTTTTATTCCTCCTGTCCCATTTTTAAATCACCAGGCAGACTAAACAAAGCATCTGAAATAGAGCATAGAGCTGGAAACAGAATTAATATCCTCTATTATAGCAAAATTTATGTTCATATCTCATTAAGAGTCAATGACATACCTACTAAACCAGCGGTTCTCAACCTGGGGTCGCATGACCCTTTCACGGGGGTCGCCGCTCCCCCTTGCCGCCGCCGCCAGCGGGCTTTCTCACTTTGGCCACCTCCTCCTTGAGGCCATCCTTTCCTCCTCCACCCTCCCTGTGGAGCTGGCGGGCGGGGCGGGCGGGCAAGAAGAGGAGGAGTGGACGGCCCACGTGGGCTCTTGCGCTCACTCCTCCCTCTTTCTCCCTCCTGGAGCGAAGCACAGACACCGGGGGACGAGTGGCTGGCTGTGAGGTAGGAAGAGGCCGTGCTTCTCAGCGACTCTGGGGCGGGCGGCGTGGCGACGTGGGGCGGGCCGAGTGGAACCGGGTGGAAGGCAGAGGGGGACTGGGCGGCTGCAGGTAGGAGCCAGCATAGAGGCAGCGGGGGGCAGGAGACGGCGCTCTCGCCAGCCAGCCACCGGCTTCTGCATCGCCGCCACGGGCGCAGGTAACGGGGAGGCAGCTGGCTGGCGAGAGGGCTCCCCGTGGGGCCGTCCCTGGGCAAAGGCAGAGGGAACTGGGCGGCGGCGGGGGGCAGGAGGCAGTGCTGCCAGGCGCAGAGTTTGTGCTCTCAGGCAGCCCTGGGAGAGGCTCGGCAGCTGAGAGACCCGGGCGGGGCGGGGCGGGGGGAGGCGAGCGTGGGGCTGCATGGCCTGCTCGAGCTGCTCCCTGGCTTGAGGGGCCGCCGACGCGGGAGCCAGCCAGCCGCCGCCTTCCCCGCCGCCGCCACGAGCGCAGGTAGCGGGGGGGCGGCGGGGGCGTCCCTGGGCAAAGGCAGAGGGAACTGGGCGGCGGCGGGGGGCAGGAGGCAGTGCTGCCGGGCTCACTGCTCTCAGGCGGCCCTGGGAGCGGCTCAGCAGCCGAGAGACCCGGGCGGGGCGGGGGGAGGCGAGCGTGGGGCTGCTTTGCCTGCCGGAGCCGCTCCCTGGCTTGAGGGGCTGCCGGCATGGGAGCCGGCCAGCCGCCGCTTCCCCGTCGCCACCACGAGCGCAGATAGTGGGGGGGCGGCGGGGGCGTCCCTTGGCGAAGGCAGAGGGAACTGGGTGGCGGCGGGGGGCAGGAGGCAGTGCTGCCGGGCTCAGAGTTTGTGCTCTCAGGCGGCCCTGGGATGGGAGCGGCTCAGCAGCCGAGAGACCCAGGCGGGGCGGGGGGAGGCGAGCATGGGGCTGCTTTGCCTGCTGGAGCCTCTTCCTGGCTTGAGGGGCCGCCGGAGCAGGAGCCGGCCAGCCGCCGCCTTCCCCACCACCGCCACGAGCGCAGGTAGTGGGGGGGCGTAGGGGTGTCCCTGGGCGAAGGCAGAGGGAACTGGGGGGGCAGGAGGCAGTGCTGCCGGGCTCACTGCTCTAAGGCGGCCCTGGGAGCGGCTCGGCAGCCGAGAGACCCGGGCGGGGTGGGGCGGGGGGAGGCGAGCGTGGGGCTGCATGGCCTGCTGGAGCCGCTCCCTGGCTTGAGGGGCCTCCGGAGCAGGAGCCGGCCAGCCGCCACCTCCTTCGCCATTATGTGTGATGACACAGAAGCAGAGGAAGGAAGGAGGATGCAGGGCTGGGATTCTCCTCCTGTTGCC
>CAOKZL010005334.1:0-12288 GCA_948472985.1 Iguana delicatissima | reverse complement strand
TTTCTGTCCAATTTTCATGCCTTGGCCCAGCTCTCCAATCTGTCCAGGTCATTGAATTTTGCTTGGTTGGGATTTACAACTCCTCCCAGTTTGTGTCATCTGCAAATTTGACTGATTTCTCATCGTGGAGAACAAATTAGTTGCCAGCTCTGGTTTTGCTTCAGATACCTCACCACAGTTTCTCCTCACAGGGGAGGGTGGTCTACCCAGCCACTGCTCTGTTTTGAGGGATGGGACAGTTTGCTGGAGCGTCTTTCCAGCCAAGGTTACTTCTCGCACCAGTCGGACTCGGCACTCGTGTGCTGTGGGTTGTTCCCCTTCCAGCGGGGGTTCCCACGACGGTGTAAAAGACCGAGGCCGGGCAGGGGCCAGCAGTTTGACCACAATGCTTTCCAAATTTGATGTGGCGCCGCAGACAAGAGCATTGAAAGTAGGGAGTTAGCAAAACGTGGACCTATGAGGCACATGCCCCCAGGACTCTTGGGGTAGCCCCCCATGAGTCAAAGAGGGGAGGAATTTAAAAATGCCCCTAAATCAAATGCTTTTGGAGACATTTTTGCCGCAGGGAAATGGAATATGGAAGTGACTATCTTCTTAAAAGGCTCTGGGGCTAAAATAGCCCGCTGTGTCTTACAAAACGCCCCATTGTAGGCTAGAGGCGTGGAAGTGTCACCGAGCACGCGCTTAGCGCAGCGAGAGAAAAGTTCCCCGCCGCAGCCGTTGCCGAGAGATTTCCTGCGCAATATCTGCGGACAGAATGCGGCCAAATCCAGCTCAGCCAATGAGAAAGGGGCCGGCGTTCTATGCGGCCGTGCTTTGCTGGGCCAAACTCCCCAGGCCAAGAACTGGAGTGGGAGGAGATACAAATCGTGCAGAGAAGGGAGCGCACGCAGCCGCAGCCAGCGGGGCCGTGGCCATGGCTTCTCCTTCCCAGGCGAAGGTGCGTATCCCCTCTGCCCCCCGCCCGGACAGGCCGTGCCCCTCAGCCTCCGCTCCCGGACTCCGGGTGCGGGAGGGGTGCGGCTGGGGAAGGGGGAGCCCGCAACCAAATGAGGGCGTTGCCCCCCGCAGAAAGTAAGGAATTCTGCTTCTAGGTGGACAAGCTTCTGCCGCTGGGGGGCCGATCTCAGGGGAGGGGAGGACCTATCCAAAGTACCAAATAAAAACCACTCGGTTTGGCAGTGGGCCATTGTGCTTCTTGGCGGCGCTGCAATACTGTGTCAGACTGGATATCCCCGCAGTGGCCGAGGCCCCCCCTCGCCCTCCCTCCTCAGGAGGCTTGGCTGGTCCCTGGTCTGGAAGGTGAGGAGGCGCCTTCTCCCTCACCTCCCCAGGGCTCCTCTCCTCCTCCTCTTCTCCCTGCCTCCTCCTCCTCCGCTCGCGCAGAGGCCATCAGGCCGAGGGACAGCTGCGGCCCTTGGTTACTCTGCCCCTTTTCTTAGCAAAGAAAGCGGGTAAGAAGAGGAGGGTGGGTGGCAGGCTAGGAATGGATTGCTTTCTTTGCCAGCGTGGCGCACCTCCCCACTTTGATTTCCTGGAGGAGGCGGGTGGAGCGAGTTGGCATGATTCGGCTACGGACAGGCTCGCCAGGGCCTCTAAAGAAAACTGACACCAGTTACTACCAGTACAAACTGTTGATGCAGATCTTTGGACCTGAAGCTGCTGGAAACTAGGTTCAATTGGTTATTGTGACTTAAAAGATCCCGGGAATCAGGGATCGAAGGCAACGGATTCTCCCGAAAGCAGGGAAAACAGCCACGGACTACCTGCTGTGAAATATGGTCCCCCCCCCCCCCCCAAAGCCTCCCTGCCTGCTCTTTCTGGCTCACCTGGCTCCTCTGACCGCCTCCTGCCTTTCCCGTCCCTCAGCTGAGCCAGGAAGGAGGGAAGAGGGGGACTGTGTGTCTGTGGACCCAGGAGATTCAGGCCTAACCACTGCAAAATGGGGTGAAGTGGGGGAGTGGTCTCTAGTTTGGCACTGTGAATAAAATCTGCCAGGGGAGTGGCAATGAGGGGATTCACAAGACTATTCTTGCTTTAAATACACCAGCATTCTATCAGATTTGGTGAGCTGCAAGTCGGTACAGAGACCCTGAAGAAAGAGGAAATGTGTAAAATGAAAATTATTTATTGCAAGGATAGGGAAGGACTGATTTTGTTTAGCTCAGTCCCATATTGGCCTGTCAAACCACGAAATCATTTTAGGCCTTTCCAAACCAGGCCACAGTGCGACTATTCCACTTTCAATAACCTATGGAATCTGGGAACTGCAAACCCAAATGTTGAATGCAAATGTTGAAAACTGGACCATAGCACTATAACTGTCTAGGGCGGAAATGGCCTTAGCTTGAAGGCAGCAGATAATAACAATTGAGTTTTCACTGTTCTTATTCAAGATCCACTGAAGTCTTGAACAAACATTCCTCTTGGAGTAAAAGTTCTCTTGGAATCATCTGGGAGACATCCTTGGTGAATGAAAAATAATTCCTCCCTCAAAAACAGGGGAAAAAAATAGGAAAAAAATAGGAAGGAATTTGTTCTCCCTCACTTGCTCTTGTTTGTCTTTTTTCAACAGACTCACTCAGAATCAACAGGACTCTTTGGTCCTGATGAACATAAATCTCTCGGTTTTCATTCGGAATCGTTAAACCTAAAGCACCTTTCGGTGCACAAAGCCGCTCTACCCACTTCCTGAACAGGAAATCCCAAAGAGTTCAGCCATGAGGGCTCCAGAACCATGTTTGAGGTTTTGAGACAATAGCTGAATTCACTTACCTCCCCTATAAAGTGAAGTGAAAGGAATATAAAATGAAAGAGCTCAGTTCGTCAGATGTTTTTTAATTACAGAAACCCTACAGTGTCCTTTTGGGTAATTTGTAGGATGACAGTACCGGAAACTTCCATGAATATTTTTCCCGGATTTACAAGTGTTTTTAGGAAAAGAAAAAGAGAGAGAGAGAGATTTGTTCTGGTGTCTTCCAGGATTCATCTTTGAAGGGGAGGTCCAGGTCCCCCCCCATTTCACAAACAGAAACAGACTTCTGTCACCTTTGAATAGGGAAGTCTGCTCCTGTGGATTTGGGAAGAAAACTCCCCCCGCATGCATGAAATTGCCCAGCCCTGGCAGCAAGAAGTAAGTCTCATGTTCCTATTTTCCTTCAGGGGATACTGCTTGCTTCAGTTGAGGGAGGGCTGCAGCAGAATTCATCCTTTGTTCTCAAAGTTTCCAAGATCCTTGCGGCATCTCTTAAGAGATCTTCAGTATTCTATCTCAGGCAACGGTAGAAGGGTTGGATCTAGATTTAGTTATTCCCAGAGAAAATAAATAGGCTTACGCCAATCATGATAAATGGTCTTTTTGAGTTTGATGGGCCCACTCCAACACACAGGAATTCTAAAGATTATATACAGTCATTCTGAAAGGCCATTTCCGCGTGGGCTTAAAGAAGTGAGACCGTCCTCCAGGGAGGACGTCTGCACCTGGAACGACTGGGTTGGACCTACTTAGTGTAGTCTCTGCACCTCAGCCCGCTCGGAATCGACCTGAAGTGGTCATCCAGGTGCTTTTGAAAGACCGCTTGAAACAGGTCTTTCAAAAGCACGTAGTTGTGTTTTTGTGCCCGCTCTGGTTCAGATTTGCAGGCTTGCCATCCGGGGGTGGGCTTTAGGCTGGCGAGCTTCAGTGGTTGGTGGAGAGCCTCGACCAATCGGAAGCCGCCATTTTTGTCCCCCTGAGAGTGCCGGACGGCAGCCATGCAGTGCTCCATACCAGCCTGGACCCAAGCGTGAGCCAAGAAGTCCTGTAAATACCGGGGATTGGAACGCATTCCCTCACCCCGTGCGGAAATGGCCTGAGATTACTTCTGTTAGTTCATTCTCCACCGTAGTTAATCTGGCCATGGAGTATTTTCAATTCATTTAGTAATATCCCATCGGCATTATCCTTCACTCTACACTGTGTTGCATTTCCCCTACTCCTGCCGTCACGGGGGCTGGATTTTTCCCAGGCCACTGTGTTGCTTTCAGTAAGGCCCAAGGCAAAGAAGGTGTTGAATAGTTCTGTCATTTCTCTGTTCTCTACTAATATTTCACCATCTTCTGAACTCAGTGGCCATCATTTCCTTGTTCTTCCTTTATGATGGACATAACAAAAAAATTAAAAAAATCTCCTTTTTATGGTTTTGAACCTGTCTAGTAGCTAGTGCATTTTGCACTTTAATTTTTCTAATTTTCTCCCTACACATGTTAGTTGCCTGTTTGATTCCTGTGCTCTCCTTTTTTTTCTTTTTTTCTTTAAAAGTGATTTATACTCCAAAGTTCTTTAGGAACATTTCTCTAACTTTTTTCTTCACATACTCCCATTTTTCCTCCATCGGACCTGCTTGAAATTGTGTCCTCAGTATCTTACTTTTACTTACCTTTAAGACCCTCCCATCCATCCTGATCCCTATTCTGTTTCAGTTTTCCTGGCCACAGACACCACCAGCATTTCCTAAGTTACTGATATTAGCTTTCTCACAGTTTTGTCTTCCCCTTTCCATTTTATAACAAACTCCAGGAAACACCAACCATTCCCAACTAAGAATCCTCACTTCCACACCTTCTCTACCTTCCTGGGCCATGCTCTTTCAATTATAGGTGAAATGAGAACCTGTGCATCAAGGGATCTCCAGATTCTGTAGTCCAAAATCCCGTGATATCCTGAGTCTATGCCTTGCCTACCATTGGTCCCCATGTGGACCAAAAGGAACAAGTTACAATTCTATGGGCTCTCACGAGTCTTGTCAGTCTCTGTGTCTGTCTCATGGATTTTTGATCCAGGGAGACAGCACACCCTCAGAGAAAGTCCCCACAGGCCCCTAATCCATGCCCTCTGTTACCAACAGGGAGTCCCCTACCACCACCATACATCTTCTCTGCAGGCATCTCTTTGGCAGGGGCCATTCCATCTGTGCAAATCCTTCAAATGGATGTCTCTTTTTTCCTGAGACCATATTATTTCCCTTGTTGCTGTTTCTCATCGTCTCTGATAAGCGAACATAGCTCTTGAATTGTTTCTGTAGGTCCAAATCTCAAAGAATGATCCTGCTCTTTGTACTGTGCTTCCATGGCCCAAGGATACTCGAACCCTGGTCTCTAGGGTCATGGTCAAACGCTCAAACCGCTACACCACACTGGCCCAGGATATCTACCTCCTGTGTATGTTCCATGGAAAGTAATCAAAAGAGGCACCTAATCCATAAACTCTGTCATCCTGCAAGAGTACTCAGAGCAAGCCTCTGAGCCTCAGATGGCTAGGGACTGCGAAATATAAATGGTCTGTTTATTGGTCAAGTCACTTCTCACTGAGATTACAAATGCAGTGAATTTTTTCAAAGGAAATAAGGAATTGTTGCTTAGACCTGGCATATTCTTTAAAATATATCAGTGTCTATTGGGGTGCACATTTTACTTCTTCTCCAGGGCTGGCAGCAGAGAATTGATCGATGAGAGTGGGAGCTCAGTTTCTTTGGGTTGCACCTCACTTGTTTCTGTCTTAACAAGCCAGGGCAATAAGGTAATGTAGGCGAATCAACCAGAGGAAGGTACACAAACAGTCCTCACAACAGCTATGAGAAACTTCGTGTTCCAAGCTGTTTTCCAGAATACAGTTTGTTGGCCCACTCCCAATTATTTGCTGCACCACTCTTATCTAACCTTCAACTTATGGTCAGTTGGCTGGGCAAAACTATCTGGGCCTTTTTCCAGAAAATAACCACGTTGCCTGGATTGGACAGGGAAACGGCTCCCATGAATAGTTGTGGTTTGTGTCATCATCCTCATCTAGCCATAGTTATAGCCAGAATTATAGAGCTGCAATGGGCCACATACTTGCAACCCCTAGCTCAGTAAAAGGATTTACTCAGAGCATCTCCTCCAGATTCTTTTTGAAGATGTCTAGAGAAGTAAAACCCTGCCACCTCGTTGCCGCAAGTAGACTTCCAAGCTGCATGCCAATACATGACTCAAAACTCTTGAGGCCAAAGAAAGATGCTCTTTATTGTTTAAAATAAAGATTTAAAATAAGCTTTATCATGGTAGGGTGCACGCTACTCACCACAGCCATTCTGGCCTGGCCTTGGTGAGCCAAAGACATCATTTTTGATATCATAATTCTGCCTTCTGCCACCAGCCAAGTGTTTGTGAGGCCCCTGCCAAACTAGCGCAAAGCTACTGGACTGGATGACAAACTGTCAAACTCCAGATATTGCCAGATCCGCTTCAGGCACAATCCCCTGAGCCACCCCCAATTACAAATGCAACAGCAAAATCCTCAGCTACCCTGCCCGGTCAAGCTAGGCGCTTAATGGCCGAGCTAGCTGGATTTCTCAGATGCAATTCCTGACCTTTCGGAGGCTTGGTTTTGGCCTAAAAACTATTGTTCTCACCAGAGACTGGGACTAGCCTGTGGTCGTTCTTTTCCCTATAAAACCCCCAGTTTTGGTAGTTCAGTGGCATTTTCCTGACCTGGCTGAACTCCACTGGAACTCTCGCGGACTTATCTTGCTGAAATCACTTGAAGCTCCTGTCGGATCATCTTGCTCGCCTCACTGCCGCTTGGTGTCCAGCAGATTCCCTCAGCCTCCACGTCTGGGCTTCCCTCCTCTTCAATTGGTGTCTCCAGGACTTCAGATAGGCTGGGGTACATCACACTTCCTCTAACTTCTTTCTTTCCTTTTCTAGTTAGGAGTGTGCTTGTGTTTTTATGTATTTATTTTGTTTAATAAATACTGTTAGTATTTTGAAACTGCTTGACTCCTCATCTACCTGAACCGGTATATATAGGATAAAAGATCCCGTCTCTGCCTCTCGTTAGCCAAGAGAGTGCTCCAGTGAATTTCCCCATATTGCTTGTTGTTTGGTCATTGGGGCTGCCCTCTGGTATTGCAGTTCACAGGGGTAAATATACTGTGGTATGTTGTGTAACATGGTTTGGTATGGTATGCTATATTATGGTATGATATGGTGTCTGTGGCCAGAAAGAGACCAAGACCAGGTTTCCAGGGGAAAAATAAAAAAAGCCTTTATTATTTAACAGTTACTTGCGTAGGACAATAACAGTTATCCCAGAACTGTCGCTGCCAATAATTCTCAGGTAGCATCACTATATACTTTTTGCCTTCATGTCAGCAATCAATCATTTTATTAGCCCGCCCATCTGCAGAAAAAGATCTTTAGTTAACTTTTCCATTACATCATTCTACTGGCACAGAGGTAGAACAAAGAGTTAGTTAGAAATACAAAATCATGCACTGTAGCCAAAATGACAGTATGCCTACTTCATCTCAGTTCCCAGACCTTTGAGTGTTGCAGGACATTTGAAATTTTAGATAAGACAAAGACATTCTGCAATTTAATCTCAGACACAATTCAATTGCTTGATTCACATTGGATTTAACCCCTTCAAATCCAGATTATGATATGCTATGGTGTATTATGCTATGTATAAGTTATGGTGTATTATGATATATTGCTTAAAAAAACAGAAAGAAATAAATGAAACCAAATCCTTTCTTAGATACAGGCAGTGGCAGAGCTTATCGGAGTATAACAGAGCTGTTGGGAAGATATTTCTTTTCTGTTTGTTTGAAAATGCATAACGTGAAAATATATTTTAACCAAAATTGAAGGGAATATTCCACATGCAATCATATCTACAGGGAGCTGTCATGGTGGAGCCCTTTTTGGAGATTGTCTTTGATAACAATTGTCCGATTAGACTTTGAATGATGGAATGTTGCCTGGGGTAGGGGAGGTGGCAGGGGGAAAATTAACAATTATGCTACACCCCAGAGCCTCTGGTGTAATTTGCAAGGCCCTTGTATACTGTAGGTCGCACTGGGCCACAGAGGCCTTGTAGCCCTTGGGAGGCCCTGTTGGGCCATGGCCGTTGGGAGGCCCAGCGCATGCAGGCCTGTAGGCCCGTTGGACTTTCCAGTGGCTGCTGAGCCACAGCAGCTGATGGCCCCGCAGACCAGAGGCCCCCATAGGCCAGACGGTGACTTGTTAGGCCTCGGGAGGCCTGGTGGGCCCTGCTCAGCCCTGCCAGCTGGCGAGTCCTGTGGCCCCACTAAGGGAGCTGCCTTTGGAGGGCGCAGGCCCTGCCAGGCGGTTGTGAAGGCCAGCAGGCCCCTTCTGTCCCGGGTAGGCTCGAGAAGGCTCGGTCCCCTCAGTAGTTGGGGAAGTTCCAGCAATCCAGGAAATTCAGGCCTGGAGGGGCTGGCGTCGAGGCGGTGTTGGGGAGGCTGCGTCAGTGGGTTTTGCTTTGGTGAGCTTTGAGATTCACGCCATCCAGGGAGGTTCCTATAACCAGTGTAGAGGTGGAGACCCCCAGGTGGGCAAGCATTGTGTACAGGCAGGAGAGGCTGTTTCCACACTACACAGCTATAGTGTGTATTTATTCCACTTTCAACATCTTATGGAATCCCAGGGTTTGCAGTTTCTCAGGCAGGGGCCATTACAATCTCAGCCAAAAGCCACAGGATGTTGAAGTGGGTAATAGAGTGTTGTGGCCAGAAAAGACAAAGACCAGGTTTCCAGGAAAATCTCAAAAGCCTTTTTATTGTTAACAATTTACTTGTCAATATCAGACTATTTCCAGGATTGTCCTGTATATTCTTAATTAAGGTAGCATCATGCATATCCCTTTGGTTTCTATGTTAGTAATCAATCATTCATTAAATCAGATAGTAAAATATTTTTGGTTAACTTTCCATTACATTCATTAAACTTAGCACACACGTGTACAGAGAAATAGAACAAAGAGTTAGTTAGAAAATGATAGGAAAATGATGCATATGGCCAAAATGAAGGAGCACTCCCCTCTAGTTCCTGGATACCGGCGTGAGTGAGTGTGGCAAGGCCATTCTAAATTTGAGATAATACAAAGACATCTGCTGTTTCACTCAGAGACTCAATTCAATTTCGCTCATTTTCCTATTCAAGTAGCAATTCCTTGGATTTAACCCCTTCAGGAGCACCATAACAATGTAGTGTGGAGGTGATCAGGGCAGGTTGGGGCTTCCCATGTATTCTGGGTTGAGTCCAGGACAGGATTTGTTTTCCCCAAAGAACATATCCTACACAGTGTTTTTATTTGTAAGTTTTATGGAATACACAGCAGCTCAACAGCAGCTGGGGATTGTACAGTCCTCTTTGGTGCTACTCCATAACAAATAACAGATGTTTCCTTGTGGGGGGCATTTATTGAGCTCCACTAGGGAGAAGGTCCTGTGATGTATATGGCATTTTCATTTTTTTCTTTATCATGAACTGGAGAGGGATAGGAACAAATACCGGATGGCAAGGAGAAGAAACTGGAGATGTAGGGCAGACAGGACTTGGAGTAACTGAGTTGTTGGGATTTTTGATCCAGGCCACTTGACCCACTCAGCTCTCGAATTTTTCTCAAGCATAGCCTTTCTACCATCCTGCCTAGGTTCCAGTGGCGGAGCTTGCAGTGTGTGGAGGCGGCTGGGTGGGGAGGCGTGGCCACTGTGTGAGGGGGAATGGCTACAGGCTGGGACACCCCAGGAATATTGCTGCTCGGGGTCAAATCGAGCCCATTCCCCCACATTCCTCATGTCGATGCCAGAATCTTCCCTAACCCCAATGTACTGTAATACATGAATTGTGATAAGGCTATAACATTGCAAGGTCCTAATGTTATCGTACCTTTGTCCCCAACTCAGAAGTCAAGGGGTAAAAATCCCCATGAGTAACATACTGTTCTGTTCTTGTTGTTCCTATGAACAAAAAATGATCCAAATATACTCAATAAACTCTTTCCTACTGGGTGTAACCACACAGGACCCATTCAAGAGAAGTACTGGATTTCTGCAAACATCGCACATGAGCATCAAACAATCCATATGGTTTGATAAGTCATAGAGACATCTGGCTCATGGGCAAAGAGGCCATCAAAAGAAAACTCAACTAACTCAAATTCTCAAGGATGAGTTTGCAAGAGAAGGAATGAGGCTTAATATTGCATTTGCTCAGCTCAGCCCCAATTCCATCCCTGTTCACTACCTGGACTGCTGCATCAGAGGACG
The DNA here is from genome assembly GCA_948472985.1 of Iguana delicatissima. Classification (NCBI taxonomy): domain Eukaryota; kingdom Metazoa; phylum Chordata; class Lepidosauria; order Squamata; family Iguanidae; genus Iguana; species Iguana delicatissima. Next base: position 2,194 of record CAOKZL010005334.1, on the reverse strand, counting down.
GTACCACGCAGTGCACAGACTCTTCCAACATAGCAGCCTGTGTTGTTGGCCTACAGCTGTCCGCTGCTTGTTGTAAGACCAGTAGCTTTTGGATGATGCTGACTGCTGTGCAACTTTTCACCTTCAGTTGTCTTTATTAGTGTTATATTTGCATTCCCAAATTCGTGGTTGCATCTGATCCCACCTGAGAGTGGGGATTAATTGGTAACCTTGCAGCAAAAAGCCTTGTCATAAGAAATTGAGGCCAACCCAGGGCAAAATCCATATTGTTGTTATTTCCAACTTATGGGTCAACCTCAAGGCAGACCTATCACAGGGATCTAGGGTGTGTGACTTGCCCAGCTTCACCCAGTGGGTGCCCATTGCGGAGCAGTGAATACAACTCTGGTCTCTAGCTTCATGTAACATGACCACCCCTTTTCTTATGACTGGATGAGAACTCCAGCACACTTTGGAACTGCAAGAGCCAGGTGAGTCAATCAGGATAGCCCAATAGGCATCATGGAGTTGACTGAGACCCTGGTTTTCTGGCTTCTGGACAGAAAATGCTCCAGGGGAGACATGAGGAAGTCACCACACTGGCTGACACCAACCCCAGCCAAAGCACTGTCTAGCTTCAAACTTCACCCATGATGGTGTAGACGGGGCAACACAAAGTTCAAGAACTCCCCAGGGGAGCTATGCTGTGCCGCAGTGAAGCTTTCGTATGTCTGAGAGCAATCTGGGAGCCCTACGAGGAATTTAAGAGAGGAAAAAAGAGAAGAGATCTGGGTGGGGGGAAGCTGAATTCCTACCATGCATTCCCTTGCTGTATTTTGACTCAGGACTCTGTAAATAAGACTGGTTTGTGTACATGAGTGGTACACAGAGAGACAATCACGTTCCTTTCTGCCCTCAGCCTCTCTGTACCAATTAAAGTCAACTGGCACATACTGTATTATTTCCAGAACAATTCCTTTCATGTGCTGAAATTATGTGCTTTATTTCATGTTCCTCCTGAAAGGCTCGAGGCAATTTCTTAATTAGTCTGCCTGTAAATTGCAGTTTCATTAAAGAAAGTCATCATCATGCGAGTACCTTGATGCCAAATACAGATGGCTGCAATGCACAGAAGCCTCCACGGCTTCCTTCTTTCTGACATGGAGGAACATAACAGCACACAGAGTGCAGCCAAGTGGCTAGGCAGCTCGTGCATTGTATTTTGCCTTTTCTCCCTCCCTGTCCAGGGCCTGTCTCACACACACACACACACACACACACACACACACACACACACAGGCAGAATGCCAAGTAAAGTTGTTAGGATAAATTAATCACCTCCACCATATTCCCAGGCTACATAGAGCTGATATGATCCTCAAATACAAGGTAGGAAGGTAGAAAAGAGGAGAGAGGGCCACACACACACACACACACACACACACACACACGTGTGTGCACACACACACACACACACAAGCAAACAACAACTTCATCAAAGGATCCCAGTACAATGATCTACTTCAGGCTTCTTTAATATAAACATAAAATTGATATAAAAAAGAAGCCTGGAGTAATAAATCATCCTACTGGGATCCTTTGATCAAAGTACTTTGCTTGCTTGTGTGTGTGTGTGTGTGTGCGCACACGTGTGTGTGTGTGTGTGTGTGTGTGTGTGTGTGGCCTATCTCTCCTCTTTTCTACCTTCCTACCTTGTATTGGGGTTCATATCAGCTCTATGTCCACCTGGCAGATGGTGGGAGGTGTGATTAATTTATCCTAACAACTTTACTTGGCATACCCGTGTGTGTGTGTGTGTGTGTGTGTGTGTGTGTGTGTGTGAGACAGGCCCTGGACAGGGAGGGAGAAAAGGCAGAATCCCCCTATGCACAAGGGCTCCCTCACCCCACTTGGCTGCACTCTGTGTGCTGTTATGTTCCTCCATGTCAGAAAGAGAAGCCGTGCAGGTTCTGGCCATTGCAGGCATCTGTATTTGGCATGCAGAGTACTCGCATGATGATGACTTCTTTAATGAAGCTGCCAATTTACAGGCAGGACTGATTAAGAAAATTGCCTCTCAGCTCTTTAGGAGGGAACATGAAGATGAAGCACACATAATTTCAGCACATGAAAGGAATTGTTCTGGAAATAATTGCACTGTGCCAGTTGACTTTAATTGGTACAGAGAGGCTGGCAGAAAGGAACATCCAATTGT
>CAOKZL010005333.1:0-10250 GCA_948472985.1 Iguana delicatissima | reverse complement strand
TTCAGAGGAAGTAAGATCTTGGAAAGCTGTCATGTGCTCTTCACTTCCATTTTTTTAAAAAATTATTATTTTGTAGAACTGAAGACTTCAAAGAAGGGAGAAACAGCAGAACTCCTAGCCTTCTTACCTGGTCTCTCATAGGGACACAAGTAGTCTCACATAAGCTCTTTCCCCACAGACCAAAAGAAGAGAGGATTTGGATCAAGCCTCTGATACCACTGCAATGCCTGTGGCAAAGAAAAGGAAGGGAAGATTAAACCATCTGTTCCACCGCAGATAGTACACTGAGAAGTATAATCCACCCTCAGGATAAAATATGAAGAAACAGAACGGTTTCCAGTTGACAAGGGGATCGGGCAAGGCTGTATTTTACTACCTTATCTGTTTAATTTGTATGCTGAACGCATCCTATGTAAAGCTGGATTAGACTCTGAGGAGGGAGGTATGAAAACTAGAGAAGGAACATCAACAATTTAAATGAGGGAAGGTTCCTCTGGAAAAAACAGAATGCACTGTTTTTAGCTCCTATTGGTTCACTTCATTTCTGAATTGATTTATCTGTTTAATTCATACCCTGACTTTCTTTTGCCATGGGACTCAAGGTGGCTTAAATAGTCACAATTGAGGTATGCAATTAAATGTTAAAATTTAAATTTAGATTTCAGGTTAGAATTAAAATTTAGATATGAATATAAATTTCAGATTTAAAATGTCAAAGTTAATTTTTCAAACTTTTGCAATGTTGCATTTTTAGCTAAACCTTTAAATTTAAGAAATTAATTTAGGACTTTAGGTAAGGATGTAATATTACAAATGCTAAAAAACAATTGGTGTTGGAATCTCCCAGACTTTTGGTCCTGGGGGAGTTCAACATTCCGTTCGAGACCCAGTCTGTCAGGTGTAGCTCAGGAGTTCATGGCATCCGTTCCAGGGGTTCACCCCACCTATGCATTCAGTAGGTCACACCCTTGATGCTGTTTTCTGCTCAGAACATAGAGAACATGTGGGCAGAGGTGATTAATACCTCTGAATTGTTCAAGACAGATCATTTTCTGGTCAGAGTTAGTTTCACAGCTATTAACTGTCCGTGCAGAGGTGGTGAACTTCTTAAGATGGCGTGCCCTCAAAGGCTAATGGATCCTTTAGCATTCTGGAAAGTCTTACAGGGTTTTATGTTTGGTACCACCGAGGATCCTGTCAAAGCCCTGGTCAGTAGATGGAATGAAAGTCTGACTAGGGCTATTGACACAATCGCTTCCAAATAGCCTCTCCAACCTGTTCCTGATTGGGCCCCTTGGTATACAGAAGACCTTAGCGGGCTGAAACGAGAAGGATAACAACTAGAGTGCAGGTGGTGGAAAACTCAACATTCATCCAACAGGATGTGGTAAAGAAAAAATCTTTGTTCTATAAGGTAGCCGTATGTGCAGCAAAGAAAGCCTTTTTCTCTGCACGTATTGCATCTGCGAATTCCATGAATAGGATTATAGTGGATCAGTTTCAGCTGGTGAGTACCACTGATGTGGACAAGCTGCTGGGACAAGTAAAGAAAACAACCTGTCCTCTTGATCCCTGTCTGTCCAGGGAGGAGAGCCAATTGGTTCTCAATTACAATATATTATTAATGCATCTCATGGAGGGAAGTTTTCCTTCTTGTTCGAAAGAAGCGGTGGTACAGGCACTTCTAAAACAGCCATCTTTGAGCCCGCCGGACTTAAGCAACTATACACCAATATTACATCTTCCTTTGTTGAGCAAGGTGATTGAGAGGACAGTAGATTCCCAACTCTAGGCAATCTTAGATGACAGAAATTATCTAGGCCCATTTCAAACTGGCTTCAGAGCAGGATACAGAATTGAGACCGGTATGGTCATCTCAGTGGATGACCTTTTCCTGAATATCGGCAAGGGGTTAGTGCATCCCTGCTGGTGCTTTTGGACCTCTAAGTGGCATTCAATACCACTGACTATCTGGAATGTCTGAAGAGTCTGGGAATTGGAGGCACTGTGCTTCAATGGTTCTGATCCTACCTGCCAGGTAAATTCCAGATGGTGGCACTTGGGGATAGCTCCTCCCTCAAAAAAGAAGCTGCTATACGGCATACTGCAAGGTCCCATTCTATCCCCAATGGTATTCTACATCTACATGAAACCACTTGGAGAGATCATCAGGAGGCACGGGGCGGCGTACTGTCAGTATGCTGTCAGCAACATCTGAAAATGTTTCTCCATGCCTTCAAAAAGCAATAGCTGTCAAATAAAGGGGCTTCCTGATCCATATGGAGGCTGAAGATCACCAGACCCGCTGAGATCAGGGACCTACTTGGGAACAGAGCATCTGTAGTAGAACCCTGGACTGAGGAGACAATCGGTGAGCTTTGGTGGAGTGCGGGGAGGTGAGAAGGTGTCATCCTCCCACGTGGACATTAGACTGCCCTTGACTGGACCTCTCCCAGTAAAGATTTTTTGCTTATTAAATTTTATACAAAGGAAATGCAAGAAGCCCCTGTTTGCTGCAGCTTAGAACATCAACTTATAATGTTTCAACTTCTCATGACCTGAAAATGTAAAGAAACGGTACTTTTTCTATTTCATTTGGACTACCTTGCTTGGAATTCCTCATAGTGTTTGTATTTTGCAGTATTTTACTGCATGTTAAATAGAACTACATACTTTTTAAAATTTCTGTTCATCCCATTGGCTTTTGATGGACCTGGGACTGTGGATTTTGACGGATTTACTTTTTAAAAACTTGACTTCTGAATTCCTTTGGCTTATGGCTGTGATATTTTTGGTGCTGGATTTTTTTTTTTAAAAAAAGAGTGGCTGAGAGAAAAAAAAATTCTTTGACTTTACTTGCCTTGGTCTAGTCATATGCCTCTGCTTTTTATATTTTTAATTGGTGAATTTTAGACTTAGACCAGGTCAGCTATATTATGTTAGAGTTGGATTAAGAATTTTTTATTCTATTTTTACTACTTTGAAATTTAATATTTGGACTCTATTCAAATGCATTTCATGCTCTCTGATCTACTTTATAAAAATTAAAAATACTTTGCTATCTTGTAACTTCCACTGCTTTTGTGCTTCGTTGTTTCCATCTGGCTTAGGCTGGTTTGCTTCAAAGGCTCTTTCCACATGGAGGGACGTGAAACGCGGGGAAAAAGGGCAGCGCACGCAGGAACGGAGCTTACCTCGATCCGTCGCTGCGGGGAGCAGCGCACGCTCACCGCTCTACACGGCAGTGGCGGCCAAAATGGCGGCTGGCGGCTTCTGGCGGTTCTCCGCCAATCAGAGAAGCGTGCCAGCCGGAAGCCCGCCCCCGGGCAGCTCTGCAGGGACGCGCTTGCATGCCCCTGCAATTCCCCACAGGGCGTTGCAACGGGCTAGCGCGCGTTTCAATAAGACCACATGAAATGTGGTCTTTATAAAACACGTGGTGCCACCCCCGCAGCCTCACGAAGGCGATTTGAGGTGTAGAACCTCCACTTTTCTAACCGCCCTAGCGCACTCCACAGTGGGGACGACCTCCGGGTGAGGTCATCTTACCCCGTGTTTTTTCCCCCATGTGGAAAGGACCAAAGACAACTTTGTGACTTATTGTTTTATTTGACATTTTGCCAGCGTTTGACCTGTCTGGGAAAGGCCTTTAGGGGAATGAGAATCTTATCTGTCCTTGGAACATTATATTTAAAACATTAATTTTTTTAACTGCCTGAGTTGAAAAATAAAAGGACATGGCCCTATATATTGCACACTAGATGGCTCTCTTGTACTGATTTTTGAAAGCTGAATAGAAGAGGACAAATTATACTATATAGTATTTTTGTTTTTTTATTTTTTTCCCTTATATTTGTAAATGTAAACTTTTATTTACAAGCCCACTATGGCCACAGATCCAAAAAGAATACTGACTCAATAGGACAGTGGTTCTCAACCTGTGGGTCCCCAGATGTTTGTGGACTTCAGCTCCCAGAAGCCCCAGCCACTATGGTCAATGCTCAGGGCTTCTGGGAGCTGAAGTCCAAAAACATCTGGGGACCCACAGGTTGAGAACCACTGCAAAAGGAGAAGGCAAAGTCCCTGACTATTTTGCCAGATTCCTTGAAGAATTTAGGCAGGTAACATCAGCCAGTGAGTAGAATTTTACAAAACTTACTGGAAAAATGGACAAAATCACAGAGCTAGTAGGAACAGTTACTAGAAAAGTGGATAAAGCATCAGAGCATGTTAAAAGAGAGCTAACCCAACTGATTGCAGAAGTGTAAAAAGATTCTGCAGATGCTGGAAAAATGTAAGAGAAAAAGACAGTCATAATGACATTGACACAGAAAACTCAGGACTTAGAAGTTAGCATTACAAAGATGGAGACAAGGACTCATGAAGAATTTGAAAAACATTTGCATAAGATGGCACTTGTGGAGCTCAGAGATAGAGAACATTTTCTACAGATTCATGCTTTACCCAAGGAAAAAGATGAAGATTTGCAAACAAAAATAATTCTTAATTCATGGTAGAAGATGAAGATAAAATAGAATATAGCTTGCTACCTATTGCCTGAACTCAGCCTACACCAGAAGGATGAAAATACCAAGCAATGCGATCATTCAGTTTTCTTCTAGAATACACAGAGTCTTCAGTTTATTCTTTTGAAAAAGGTTTCAGCACAAATTCTCAGGAAGAGTTACAAGCTTTTGGTAAATATACTTAGAAGGAAGAATATTCCTTTTTCTTGGATAGACTGGAAGGCATGATCTTCACATATAACACTGAAAGACATAGGAAGACTAGCAATGACATGATGAACAATTTCTTGAGAGTATTAAAAGACGATTTTGAAAAAAAATCAGAGCAAGGAGAGACCAAGGATCCACCAGAATCAAAATATGTGACTAGAGACCCTGAGCAACAAGGAGCAACTGCATCTTCGTTAGCAACTCCAATAAGAGCTACTGCATGTGATGAAGATTCGTCTTTGATCGGTACAAAGACTAAGTTGGACTTCTCCTTATTTCAAACATAAAAGAGATTATAAATTTTTGACTGTGCATATAAATGGGGTGAATATACCCCCGAAGAAGAAAAAGATATTTCATTATTTAATTGAACTAGACTTGGATGTTGTTTGTTTGCAAGAGACTGATATTCCCAGGAGAGACAAAAAAAATGTTGGTCCAGAAAAAGTTAGGTGAAGAATTCATTTTTGCTGGACAATCGAAGAAAAATGGGATTGTTTTATATGTTAGACCAAAATTGCCTCCAAAACTGATTTTTGTCGATGATGATATATGGGAGTAGAAATTATTATAAAGGAGGAGAAAAATTTGGTGGTTGGGGTTTATGCCCCAGTTTTACAGTAGGGAATGTTTGTTCAAAAGCTGAATACTACACTTACCGAAATGTCTTACTAGAACTGCTGTTTAATGGGAGACTGGAATGCAGTGGTCTCTCCACAAGTGGACAGATCCTTGTATAAGGAGATTAAAAAGTCATAAGGTCAGCTACCAAAATAATTCTTTGAAATGATGGATAATTTAGAAACGGTTGATCTATGGAGGTTTAAACACCCAGCTGAGGACTACATTTGTTTTTCATAGACATAAATCCCACTCGAAAATAGATATGAAATAGGTTTCTAGAACGTGGATTAACAAGATTTATAAAGGTGAAATACTCCTGAAGACATTTTCTACTCATAATCCTGTGATGGTGCGAATTAGAAACATAAAGAGAGAATTCCGATGGAAACTAAATGAATCTTAGATGATTAAAGGAAAAATACTAAGAAATAGATAGAACAAAGACAGAGATTAGGAAATTTTTTGAAAGATATTTAAGAAAAGGAACAAATAGAACAGTTTGGGAAGCAAGTAAAGCATGTACGAGAAGATACTTCATTCAGATAAATGAAGATACAAAAGAAAACAAAGAAAATACAGACGGTTTCAGAAAAAAAAAATTAAAGAAGATGTGTTAAACTACCAGAAGATGAAGAAATTTTAAAGAAAACGAGTTGGTTGAGAAATGCTGGTAATGGAAGAGAATGAAAAGAAGATGACATTTCTGAAACAGAAAGACTCTGAATATGTGAATAAACGAGGATGATGGTTAACATATAGATTAAGAAAAGACAGAAAAAAATGATTTTGAGATTGAGAGAAGGTGATAAAGCATTTACTATGGACAAAGACTTACAAAGGAATTGTCATGAGTATTTTACAAACCAATATTCTATGAAAAATGCAGAAGAGACAAAGTCTGAAGGATACTTTTACAGACAACAACTACCTAAACTGACAGAAGAGGAGAAAGAACAGATGAATCAGAAGATTAGAGGAGACTGGACAGGCTATCCAAAAACTGAAACTTGGGAAGACCTCAGGCCAGATGGATTTGGACTGCCTACCACAAATCTTTAAGGGAAGAATTGCTGTTACCTTTAGAAATAGTAATGATGGTGCATCCATAACGAGATGGAAAGAAGGCAATTCTACTTTGATTCTAAAGGAAGGACAAGATTCAACTGGACCTTAGTGTCAGGATACCCTCCATGATATAAGTATGGGATATGTAGTCTGCAGATGTTCTGGCTTAAACCTGAAAACTGTTAGGTAAATGATGTAGGCTGGCATCAAGAATGGAATGCAGTGGTAACGACACCTGGTTCCCAAGAGCTCTGGAAGAAGGAGGGGCCCAGGGAGGATCTTAAGCTAGTTTGCTTTCGCTTTTCCCTTAGCCTTCGTGCTACAGTCACAACACGTACTGCACAGCAAAAATAAACCACCTTTATATGCCCTTATACTTCATGTGTGGATTCCTTTTCCTGAAAGAGTGCAAAGACTCACCAGCTAAAGCTACAAAATGTTTCAAACTTTATTACTAGACACAGAAGAAGAAACTTGACAGTAGGAGAGACCTGATGCAGGTGCGACTGGAGGCACAGAGATGGCTGAAAGTACCTAGACCATACCAGAAGAAGTTCCAGGATTCACATCTGATGTCGGAGCCAAAATACTCCCAACTAACTCCGGAGCCACACCAGTTGCCAGGCACACCTGGGCTTGGGGAGAACACCCTGACACCATAAAAGAAGAACAATCCTGAGCTCCCTGGTAGGACACTAGCGCAAGAGAAGCTTCTCTGCTGGAGCAACTACTGGTTAAAGAAGAGGAAGTGGAGCAGCTTCGCCTCAAGATGGCTAGAATGCGAATGGAGATGGCAGACTGGCATAACCTGAGACCGCAACTAGGAAGGGAATTCAGAAGACTCACCGCTAAAGTCTCTGAATGGAATGATGAAATCCCGAAACCATTTTTTTCCAGCATGGCCTGAACCCTTCATGTGTCTGCTTGGCTGGATGAGTCTCACCGGAGAGCCTGCTTCAGAGCAGGCAACTTGCGTGCTTGAGGCAAGCCCAAGAAGCGGGACACAGTCCCACTGGCAGCAAAAAGACCACTGGCCCTGACTTGGGGGAAAGGAGACGGCTAACGAGGGAGGGAGCCTCCTTCAACTGCAAGAAACGTGGCCACCTGGCTTCGAAGTACCCTGGCAAAAGCTACCTACTCTGTTCCCAAACTGCAGTCTCTATTCCCAGCAGACACACTAGGACTGGGAGCCACTACGTGAGCACAAGCCAAGCTCCACCCTACAGTCTCTCAAACTTTCAACACTGACTTTCTACATTCTTTGAAAACTGCACATAGCTCTGACGAATGGCTGAAATCCCACCCTGACTCAGTCACTTGGACAGATGGGCTTCCTTATGTCGGACTCAAACTTAACATACCACCACTGTGTAGCAACTGGTCCTTTGTTGTCATCATGAGCTTAAATCTGCCGGCCATTTTGGTTTTCTCAAAACTGCATGCCATTAGACGTCATTTCTACTGGCCTGCCCTTCAAAAAGATGTTCAAGCATACATCAAGAATTGCCCTACTTGTAACACCCGTAAACCCAACACCAAACCGCATGGACTTTTGAAGCCACTTCCTACTCCTTCTCACCCATGGGATACAATTTCCTGAAATTTCATCATCGGCCTTCCTGCCAGACAAAATTGTCACGTTATCTGGGTGGTCACTTACCAATTCTCCAACAGTCTCACTTTGTACCTTTAAATAAGGTACCCGCTGCGGAAAAACTGGCTCAGGTATTTGTTTCCCGCATTTGCAGATTGCACGGCACGCCTTCCTGCATAATCTAACAGAGAATCGATCTTTACATCGAAATTCTGGGCCTCCCTCTTTAAATCTCTCACCTGAACAATCTCTTTGTTGTTTTATTAACTCTAATCAATCGAACAGGGTGTCCCTTCTTTCCTTTACCAAATTTGCTTGCAACTCAGCCGTTCACTCCTCCACAGGAAAAACGCCCTTTGAAGTTGTCTACAGCATTACTCCCAAACAACTCCCTCAACTGCTTCACTCAGACACTCACCCGCCTTCTCTCAACAAGTGGATCCAACATGTTTCCAAAACATGGGACTCTGTACGCTCGGCTATTCAAGCATCTAAAACGTCTGACAAAGCTTCGCTGACACTAAATGCCAAGAGAACCCTCTCTATAAACCTGGGGACCTTGTTTACCTTTCCACAAAGAATTTGACTTTCAATGTCCCATTTAAAAAACTTGCCCCTAAATTTGTTGGCCCTTCTCCAATCACTTTCGAACTCTCTCTCGCTCCTAAATGCAAACTAATTCACCCTATTTTTCATTGCAGCTTGCTGAAGCCAGCCCCTTCCTTGGGTTCTTCCCTGGCTGATCCGTCCATCTCCGAGGTGTCCGTGATCCTCGACTCCAGAATCCACAACAATCGCCTCCAGTACCTGATTCTCTGGAAAGACTTTTTCCCTCAGTTTGCTAAATGCAAGTAATGTTTTTGCTACTGACCTTGTTACTTCTTTTCATAAATCTCACCCCACTAAATATCTACCCTCTTAGCTTCTCTCACCACAATGCATGTCTTATTTTTTTTCTTGAGAGGAGGCAGGATGTTGGGATACCATCCATGATATAAGTGTGGGATAGATAGTCTGCAGTTGTTGTAGCTTAAAACTGAGAACCGTTAGTGAAGGCTGACACGAAGAATGGAATGCACTGATAACAACGTGTGGTTTCCAAGAGCTCCAGAAGAGGAAGGGGCTCATGGGAATCATAAGCTAGGTTGCTTTTGCTTTTCCCTTAATCGTCACACTAAAAACTTCGTGTGTGGATTCCTGTTCCTGACACTTAAGGGTCATAGACCAGTTTCTCTGTTGAATAATAACTACAAGGTTTTTGCTTTGGTCTTTGCTGAAAGAATGAAGACTATACAAAAGACATATATAAATGAAGACAAAAGTGGATTTCCATCTGGAAGACAAAGACAGACAAGTTCAGAATTGTTTTGAATATTCTGGGATATGTTGAAAATCATAATGAAAGCAAGGAACACTAATATTTTTCCATGCAAAGAAAGTGTCTGACAACCTGAACTGGCAATTTATTTTTAAAGTTATTCAATGAATGACTTTTGGCTCTAATTTTTAACTTGGATCATATCAAGAAACTCCAACCAACTTGCTAAAATAATAGTGAATGGAGATACAACTAAACCATTTGGAATTTTCAAAGGAACAAAGCAAGGATATCTTCTGTCTCCTCTTTTTTTTATCCTAGTAATGGAGGTTTTGAACAGAGCTATTAGGCAGGATCCAGAGATAATGGGCACTAAGATTAGAAAAGCTGAATTTAAAGTACCACCCTTTGCAGATGATTTAGTATTAAGTTGGTAAATCCACAGGAATCGACACTGATGCTACAAGAAAGAATAGAATAATATGGAATTTTAGTTGGTTTGAAGATAAATGAGGAAAAGACCAAAACTGTAACTAAAGAAAAGAATGAACTTCAATTAAAAACAGTTTTAGGGGGAAAAAAAGTGAAGTACTTACGTATTTATTTAGTGGGAAATGCAAAACAATTATTTGACAACAATTACAGTAGAGTCCCATTTATCCGACGCTCGGTTACCCAACGCTCCGGATAAACCGACGTCGCAACGGCCTGGGGGCATGGCTGCGGGCATTTCCGCGCCCCAGACACGCCCCGACACGTCCCCAAAATGGCGGCTGCCACGGGTGTCCGGGTAATCCGACCCTTTCGGTTATCCACCCTGCGGCCGCCCGTTTGGGTCAGATAACTGAGACTCTACTGTATGTGAAGACATTGGCTGAGATTAAGAAAGATCTGCATAAATGGCAAAAACTGA
>CAOKZL010005332.1:0-11264 GCA_948472985.1 Iguana delicatissima | reverse complement strand
CAATTACAATCAATGTCACCACCTTCTCAGTAGCAGTCCAAAATCCCTGCTGCAATTTCTAAAAATGTGGGAATTAAACTCTAAACTTCTTTTTGTTTCCATTGTCAATGCTGGCCTGAAGTGAAGCACTTCAGAAATTAACATTTGTTCTGTTTTTTACATTTCCATGTTATTTCTTTTTCTTAGACAAGTAAATGTTCTGGTTGCCATAGATTTGTTTCAGTAAGTACACTACCTTAACAGAATATTTTGTAATGGATATTCTGGCATAGACAGAAGATGTGGATTTCTGCATTAAGAGTTTAGAAATCATATGGAGAAAGATCCTTTTAAAGAGTTACTGTGGGGGAAATAGGAAGTTTATGCTTTTTTAAAAAATGAAAAGGAAGCAATCATTTCTCCACTTTCAGGGAAATGGTAAATCAAACATAATTTGACTATTTACAGTAACAAATTTTGCATCTTTTAGTAAAAAACAAAACAGCTAACAATGGGTGGCCCAGCAAACAACGTAGTTGTTTGAGTGGTTAAAAACATAAACATTTGTTTTTTAAGCACTTTTGGCCCACTTTGTAGCAGCTATAGCTTCTGAGTTGGCCTCAGGGCAGCCCCACATGGAGTGCATTGCAGCAGCTTGGCCAAAAAGTTGTTAGTGCATGATCAATTTATTCTAGGTACTTGTCTTACCTACTTACAAAACATTAGTGGAGTTGTAGAAGGCCATCTTCAAAGGACATCTGTGTGGCTGTTAAAGGACAATTCCTGTCAGGTAAGCTTCCTAACAATTAGTCTCAGTTTCTTTTCTGAATACGAATTTATTGGAACAGCAGAAAACAAGCTTGCTCCTTCTTCCAGCTCAAAGCCTCCAGATATTTGAAGTTACTGTCTTTACTGCAGAAAGAGAATCTGGGGGTTTAAGAAAGAAAGACAAAGAACAGCTGGAAAACACACGAGAGTCAGAAAGGCAGAATGTCATGAAATTCTGTGGAAAAGGCAAGTCAATCACACAATAAAATTACTGAAATGGATTTCAACTGGACAAAGGAAAAGTACTGCACATTTAGGAATGGGAAGGAAATCCTAAACTATTGTATTGTAGTGCCACCAGACTTGCAAAGCAGTACATGAAAGAGAAGATCTGAGAATCTCACAGGCTAAAAGTCAGTTACTGTGTTACAAATCAGCAAAAAAGCCAACGCCCTTCTAGGTTGCATCAACACTATGGTGTCCAGATCAAAGGAAGTAGTAGTCCCACTCTATTCTGCTTTGGTCAGATCCACCTGGAATCCCCTGTCCATTTCTGGTACCACAGCTTATGAATAATCTAGGGACCACATCAAGAGGAAGATGACCAGAACTGAAGGTCTTGGAAGCCACCAGCATCTGTATCAAGACAGTGGGAGAATGTTTAGCCTGGGGAAGAGAAGACTGAGCTGTGATAAGATAGTTATCTTTAAATATTTGCAAGGGATGCTGATTTAGAGTACAGCAGTCCCTCAACAGTGGTTAGTATAGTTGAGGAACCTACGTCTCACAGAGGAGGGACTCAGCTGCAAGGCAAGGAAAGCTTATAGAAATATCCGTGAATATGCAAATTGCAGTTCAAAGACATATCTTCTCAAATTCCTGTCACTCACACTGCAGATTTTTCTAATGATCAAAAGAGGGCTATGAAGTATTGATGCCTTTTGTAATGACATACTTGTGCTGAAAATTATTTCCTGCTGTCATTTATCTTAGAAACAAGTATAGAAATCATGTGAAAAACAGAGAATCAGAATCTTAGAAAATTTCAGCTATTAAGCTTGATATAGTAAAATGCAAAAATGTATAAAAATGCAGCACTAGCCTTCTCAATAATTAATTAAAATTAACAAGTAATATTAGACTATGGCTTCACTGTTCAGGAAGTGGACGATGATGAACGGCCATGCAATCATTTTAATAAAATATCATAATAAGTGTATGCGTTTACTTATTTCTCCCTTTCCCTCCAAATCTGCAAGACCTCAGAATTGATGATCAACTTTAATTAGATATTTGACTGCATGACTGGCATAGAAGAGGACCAGCAAGCTCTACTGCTTGCAGACTTGGGTGTCATGCCCTGCTTCCAGAGGGAGGCTCACTCAGAATGAAACAGAGGGCACGTCAGAGGCTGAAAACAGGTAAGGATGCCAGGGCCGGCTGTACAGAGAGAGGCTACAGTGCTGGAAAGAGAACAGGGGGCGGTGCCAGTACCAGAACAACATCTGTCTCTTTCAGCAACAGAGAAACACTGACCCAGACCTAGTTCACAGTGCACAGGGAGCAAAGAGAGAGCCAGTGTCGTCTTGGCCTCAACCAGCAACAATCCAATCAAGTCAGCGTGAGCCTAGACCATTCAGCCGCTGCCTAGCCAGAGCTGATACTACCTACCTTGCTGATGCCTTGACAAATGCTCTACATTGCAATGGGATATTCCCTTGCCATGGAACCCTGCCAAACTTTGTTTATGCTGGACTTTATGACTCCTTACTTACTGCCTGGAAGTAAGTAACAAGCTGGGAGATAGTACAGTTTATTTTGTTTGATTTATCAGAGGTGTGATACTGAGATAGGACAGCAAACCCCAGCTCCCTGATAATGTAGCATTGTTGGAGACTGCAAATAGATGGTGGAGCTTGGAGAGTGTGGGAGGGGAGGCAGGAGGGGCCGGGCCATGGCACAGGGTGTGGGCCATGTGCATAGGGGTATGTCCAATGTGGTTTGCGGCCGACAGGATGTGGGGATGGCCAGGAAGCTGAGGGCACGGTCATGACCAGGACACCCAAAAACATTGCCACCCAGGGACCTGCCCCCACCCCCCTCCTGTCCCAACACAACTGGTGGAGCAGCCCTGCTCAGAAGGCCATGGGGACCTCCCTCTGAGAGGTTTTTAAAAAGGTTGGAAGGGTATCTCTTGGACATGCTTTAGTGGTGGAGAACTGACTCGGCAAACAGCTGGACTAGATGGTTGGCTGAATTTATGGCTATAAACCTGGAGATTCAAGGTTATTCTTTTCCAGTAGTTTTAAACCCAGAAAGAGAACAGCCTAGGAAGTGGTTTACCATTCAGAGAAGGAAATCCCATAGACTTCTTCAGTAGGGATGGGACAGACTGGAGGATTTGCAACTTCCCAGGGGGCCTTTGCAATCTGCAAGAGGGAAAAAAAGTTATCTCAGAGGAGATATATTTAGGGTGGGGAGAGCTTTTCCTGAGGAAAGCAAATCCCCAGCAAGGGCAGGAGAATGTCATCTTCTGTTAATTTGGTCAGCAAACAGAGGGTGCCCACCACAATTAGCAAGATATATTGTGTTTTTCCCCTCCAGTCAGTGGAGTATAAAATGTGTGGGTAATGTTTATTTGCCCTGTGACTTCTATTTTGTTTTTCTGCACTGTTCTAAGAGTGAGTGATCTAAATCTTACCTTTTCATTAAACTGTCTTTCCACTGCAGGCCTAATGGAAGCAAAACAAAAGCAAAAGAAGTCAGCGTGGAGGGAAAAAACAAAGGATGGAGGAGCAACGCCAGTCCCCAGGTCTTTCAGAAAGGTCTGCTGAGACCATCAGGCTCTGCCAGCTGGCAAGGTGGGGAGCTACCTCTGATGTGCAGAGGCTCCCCGTTGCACCTTGGTCCTGCCCCATGGAAAGGGGGTTTCATTGATCAGGGTGGCGGGTGGGGAGAAAAACAGAAGGAAGTCCAAGTTATGGGGGGCCGTGAAATCCTGCATGAAGTTTGGATTGCATAAACCCCTGCTTCTTTTAATAAATGCTGTTTTCTTTTATTAAGAGTTTTTCAAATACAATAGAAATTAGCAGATTTTGAAAGAGGAAAAAAGAAAATAAAAATACAAAAAAGCAAAAAAAGAAGAAGAAGAAAAGCAGGATATAAAATGAAAGACTATCAAAAAGAAGATAAGCCTTCTGACTTTCTTTTTGGTGGTTATACATACCTCTCTGACACATACTCTCTCCAGAGAGCACAAGGTTTACTTGTTCCAGTAACCAAATCTTATTAATTGTCAAAACCAGAATCTATCAAATCATTCTCCTGCAAAAAAAAAATCCATAAGGAGTTTCACGGTTGGAATGTTCACAACAATTTTTCTCTGATCAAACCAGATAGTTCCTGCATTCCTACTAGTCAGCCAGTTTCAGAACTCATCTCCCTCCTGGTGGGTAACACTGGGTTTTGTCTTATGTATTCATTCCTCGCTGTTGATGGTCATTTATTAAGAACCAGTTCTGATTTTAATTGAATGTTGATCTTTAAATACTTCTGCATCCAAGTATGTATTTGAACCCAGGATGATTTCACTGTCCCAGCACGTATGGTGAAAAGCTCCTTCTTGTTATTCACATTTCCAACATACATTCAAAATACCCTTCTATATAGCATAAATCTCTGCTTGTACTGTTTGGAAAAATTACTGAGCATTCTCCTCATCTTGTTATTAGAGAAGATGGCAGGAGGAATATATAGGTTTCCCTTTCTGTTGATGGCTCAGATCTTCTCCATTTGCCTCTCTGTCTTTTCATTCACTATCATAAATACCTTTGGTGCTCCAAATATCATGCTACCTAGGACAGTTGCTTGAACTATTGGGTCTATAAAAGTTAAGACCTCCCTCTCTCTGCAAAAGATCTCTCTCTCTTTGTTCTCAATGGCTGCTTTCCCAAACTCCTTCCACGCCTCCCAGTCCAGTTTCTCATCCCAAGTAGTATGGCGAATATAATTTCCTATTCATTAATATTAGAAATATAGCAGGCTCCTCTCAATACAGATGTAAATGAAGAGTCATTAGTAAAGTATTTAGTCTTTTATTCAAAAGCTACTGTCCTTGTGTTTATTCCAGTATCCAGCCTCCTGAAGCCACAGGTGTCAGATAAAACTTCTACTCCGTTTTCTGTGTGACTTTGCTAAATCAAAATTGGATCCTGACAGGTTCAGTTTCATTTTCCCTACAAATTTGGGGAATTATTGGGCCCAGAAGAGAAGTTTGTTTTATTACCACGTGGCACCTGGCCGGCAGAGAGACCCACCGCTCCAACAATGGCTTCTAATCCATTGCTTACTATTGAAAAGTTACTGGTAACAAATCCTTGGTCTTAATAATGCACTAATTATGGGACTGTTTAAAGTTGTGAAAAGGACAGCGGCCCACAGAAGATAAGGCAAGCAGAAATTTGATGAAACTGATGAGAAGCAACTGCTTATATTTGCATTTCCTGCATATTTATATTATTTCATTAGCACAAGCTTCTTCTTTTTTTTAAAAAAAATGAATAGCTTTCTGCCTCTCTTACATTTTCTGAGTATTTTTCAAACTGTAGGGGTACGGGAAAGAGGTTTATCGCATGAATGTTTGTGGAAAAAAAGCATTTCTGGTTTACAGAGCCACTGTCAAGATATTATTCCTAGATTAATATTGGAGAACTTCTTTTTTGGTTAAGTAAAGTAGCTCATTAGTGCCTATGCCCAATTACAGATATTTAAAGGCAGAAAAGAGGCATACAACAAAATTTTGGCATGAGGGATTATTCAGGTTGCTGTTTCGGAATCAACTCAGGTCTTGAAGTTTTGGGGCCAAAAACTAAAGCTAGAAACAGTTCCTAGTGATGTCATTAAATGTCTACGTATTAAGAACCAAACACAGTTGCTTTCAGCTTGTCATTCAAACACAGAGAGAGGAGAGAGAGAGAAAGATATTTCCTGTTTGGAAATACAAGAGAAGTCTAGCAAAGTGGCTCTTCTCAGATTCTAGTCAGATCCCAGAATACACTGTCAGCTGACGCTGTAAATGCTTTTGGTTTCAAATGCATCATCTTCTCAGCTTGGGACTACCAGGGAGCAGCAGAAGCCACAATGTAACCAAATCTTGAATCCTGTGTCCAGTTCTGGCCATCAGGAAAGTGCACCGTCCACAAGGTGCATGTGTCCTCAGAGGCTTGTTGTGTCCACAGGCTGAGTAACCAATTAACACACCAGCAGGCAGAGCTTCCTCACAGAGACAAGAGCGGGAAAGAGTTTCTCATACAAAGTTCAGGTTAAGAATGCAAATTCCAAGGCAAACAAATCCCAAAGGGAAATATGAATCAGCGTCAAACTACTCAGGTATTCAAGAAAAACATGGCACAGGGCTTCAAACACCAGGAAAATCAGTCTGTCCACCTGGGAACCTACACCAGCCTACTGTTTGCCTTTTTAGGCTGCCAGAGGTGTTCTCTCATTAAAGCCTGTTTGTTATTTCAATGAGCTGAACACCTGAGACCTTCTTTCCGGCTGTCATCTCTCCCACAAGGTAAGAGTCTGTGTTGCCTCATCTTCTGATGCTTGTTCCCCCTGCTCAGGCCTCTCCTGTTGTTTGTTATTTTCCTGAGCAAACTGCTGGGGAAACTTCTTGCCTCAGATTCAGAATCATCCTCCTCACTGTCAGGAATTTTAATACAGGACATGACAAGGATCACCAGGTCATCAGAGGTCTGGAAACCAAGCTGCCTTTCCAGGAATGACTGGACAACTATACGTGTAGCCTGAAGAAGTGAAGGAGAGGTGACATAACAGCCATCTTTAAATTCCACGGTATGTCAGAGATAGAAAATGGAGTGAGAGTTTGCATAGGCATCTAGGTAATGCTTTTAGTTGAGTACTCCTGCAGGGGGGTCACTAGATGGACCTTTGTGACCTTTTTCCAGCTCTAAGTTTATCTATTCTATTAAATTATTAAGGAAATTATTTTCTTACCTATTTAGGAAGATGGGATAAGGAATATTTAAATCAGCCTACTTGCTTCTAGAGGGTTTGGCTGAGACACTGCAAGATCTAAATATCTCTCCTTAAGCTACAGATCCCAGGATCCATAGGCATAGTCATGACAGTTAAATGAATCATATCATGAGTGTGGGAGGGAATGTGTTGGGCAGCAAAATTGTGTTTCAGTGGCGCTGCTCATTAGGGAGTAAGACATCACCTCCTGAAAGCCTTGTTTCTCTGTTTTCTGTCTATATTCTTTTAAACCACCCCCTGACGTTCACACACAAGTTTTCTCAGAAGCACTTGGAATCTCACTTTAGTATTTTTCTTTAGTTTGTACCTTATAAATATTTGAACACACTATTTTTGTTGCTTCTCCAAGAAATATTATGGTCAAAACATGAAATATCTACATGTTCCAGCCACCCATGGACTAAATATTTCCCCATCATCAAATACTAAGATCCTATAGATGATGTTACTGGGAGGTTAAACACGTCCAAAATCAATTTTAACAGAATGCCACACTTAAATGTTTTTCCTTTTCTGTTCACACTACACACCATATTCGAAAGAAACAATGCTCCAACACAGAGATCATTTTCCATCTCCTTCTACTGGTGCCTGCAATACCTTATCCAACTCATAGACTTTTTAAAAACTCTTCATCTTATGGAAATCTTGTCTTGAAGCACAATATACACGGGCACTAGAATGGTTGTCCTTCGCAATAGTCTGGAAAGATACTTCAAATGATTTAAAAAAAAAAAAAAAAAGAGGCCGTAGTACCCTAGTATACTAGGCATTTGAAAGTAATCTTGAAGTATGTTATAACTGTAGATCTATCCTCCATGTGCACTTCAAACAATTTCTTCTGCAGACTATCTGCAAATTTTAATGCATGATTAGATACTTACTTATTGCTGGGCTTCAGCACAGCTTACTGTTGGAGTAGGGAGAAGACTGACAAGCAACGATTTCTTCTAGTGATGGAGAAATTTCCCTCATTCTCCACTCCACTCCAGAGAAGACCATGACTGTCATCTTGTTCAGCAGTTACACCCTCTTAAGTCCAGCTTACAGTGTTTTAACTGCTGAACAAGATGACAGTCATGGTCTTCTTCTGAATCAGAAGGAGTGGAGTGGAATTGGGGGAATTCTCCATCACTAGAAGAAATGGTTGCTTGTCAGTCTTCCTACTCCAACAGTAAGCTGTGCTGAAGCCCACAATAAGTGAGTATTTAATCATGCATTAAAATTACAGAGATAGTCTGCAGAAGAAATTGTTTGAAGTGCACATGGAGGATAGAATCTACAGTTATAACATACTTCAAGATTACTTTCAAATGCCTAGTATACTAGGGTACTACGGCCTCTTTTTTTTTTTTTTTTTAAATCATTTGAAGTATCTTTCCAGGAAACTATGCGAAGAGAGATGTCATACAACATTCTCATACCAATATTATATTGTGCTTCAAGACAAGATTTCCATAAATCAGGGTGTTTTTTTAAAAAGTCATAAATAAGTGATAACCTATTGCAGGCACCAGTAGAAGAGAGATGGAAAATAATTCTGTGTTTGCATTTTAATCTTTCTTTTCAATATCAGTGTGTAGTGTGAACAGAAAAGGAAAAACATTAAGATGTAGCATTGTTAAAATTGATTTTCAACATGTTTTAACCTCCCAGTAACATCATCTATAGGATTATTTTTATGATGGGGGAATATAGTCCAGTGGTCACTGGAGCATATTAATATTCCATGTTTTAGACCATAATATTTCTTGGAGAAGCTCAGAACAAAAATAGTGTTCAAATATTTATAAGGTTTACAACTAAAAGAAAAATACTAAGTCAAATTCCAAGTGCTTCTGAGAAACTTGTGTGTGAACGTGGGGTAGTTTAAAAGAATATAGACAGAAAAACAGAGAACAAGGCTTTCAGGAGGTGATCCTCTTACTCCCTTGAAATCGAGGCAGCGCCACTGAAACACAATTTTGCTGCCCAACAGCAACCCCTCCACACCACATAACTAAGGCACTATGATTCCATTTTAACTGTCATGGTTCTGCCCTATGGATCCTGGGATCTGTAGTTTAAGGAGAGATATTTAGATCTTGCAGTGTCTCACCAGATTACAAACCCTGCTAGAAGCAAGTAGGCTAGATTAAATATTCCTTATCCCATCTTCCTAAATAGGTAAGAAGGCATGATCTCGTCACCTTGATCATAAAATCATAGAACTTAGAGCTGGAAGAGACCACAAAGGTCATCTAAGTCTCAACCCCCTGCAGGAGTACTCAACTAAAGCATTCCTGCAAGATGCCTATGCAAACTCTCACTCCATTTTCTATCTGACATACCGTCAGAGATTTAAAGATGGCTGTTATGTCACCTCTCCTTCACTTCTTCAGGCTAAGCATATTCAGCTTTCTCAGTCATTCCTCAAAAGGCTTGGTTTCCAGACCTCTGATCACCCTGGTCATCCTTGTCATGTCCTGTCTTGGAGACCCTGACAGTGAGGAGGATGATTCTGAATCTGAGGAGAAGTTTCCCCAGCAGTTTGCTCAGGAAAATAACAAACAACAGGAGAGGCCTGAGCAGGGGGAACAAGCATCAGAAGATGAGGCAACACAGACTCTTACCTTGTGGGAGAGATGGCACCAGAAAGAAGGTCTCAGGCGTTCAGCTCATTGAAAATAACAAACAGGCTTTAATGAGAGAACACCTCTGGCAGCATCATTAGAGTATAAAAGGCAAACAGCTAGCTCATCTCCTCCCAGGGTCGACAACTGATTTTCCTGGTGTTTGAAGCCCTGTGCCATGTTTTTCTTGAATCCTGATTCTTGGACCTCTGCTAGTTTGACGCTGATTCATATTTGCCTTTGGGATTTGTTTGCCTTGGAATTTGCATTCTTGACCTGAACTTTGTATGGACTACTCCCGCTCTGTCTCTGTGAGGAAGCTCTGCCCTGCTGGTGTGTTAATTGGTTGCTTGGCCTGCCTGGGACACAACAAGCCTTCTCAAGACACACTCACCTTAGTCACATCCTTCCTGATGGCCAGAACTGGACACAGGATTCAAGATTTGGTTGACATTGTGGCTTCTGCTCCTCCTGGTAGTCCCAACTAGAGTGGATGCATTGAAACCAAGGCATTTACAAGCTTCGTCAGCTGACAGTGTATTCTCAGATATCTGATCTGAGAAGAGCCACTTTAGCTAAGACTTCTCCTTGTATTTCCAAACAGGAAAATATGTTCTCTCTCTGCCTCTCTCTGTGTTTGAATGACAAGCTGAAAGCAACTGTGTTTGGTTCTTAATACATAACATTTAATGACATCACTAGGAACTGTTTCTCAGCTTTCAGGTTTTGGCCCCAAAAACTTCAAGACCTGAGTTGATTCCGAAACAGCAACCTGAATAATCCCTCATGCCAAAATTTTGTTGTATGCCTCTTTTCTGTTTAAATATGTAATTGGGCATAGGCACTAATGAGCTACTTACTTAACCAAAGAAGTTCTCCAATATTAATTGGCAGATAAAATCTCTACAGTGGCTCTGTAAACCAGAAATGCTTTTTTCCACAAACATTCATGCAATAAACCTCTTTCCCCAGTACCCCTACAGTTTTGAAAATACTCAGAAAAATGTAAGAGAGGCAGAAAGCTATTCATTTTTTTTTAAAAAAAGAAGAAGCTTGTGCTAATGAAATAATATAGATATTGCAGGAAATGCAGATATAAGCAGTTGCTTTCTCATCATCTTCATCAAATTTCTGCTTTGCCCTATCTTCTGTGGGCCGCTGTCCTTTCACAACTTTAAACAGTCCCATTGTAGTTAATTGCATTTGTATATTCCAAGACCAATTTCGGTAATTGCTACCAGTTAACTTTTCAATAGTAAGCAATGGATTAGAAGCCATTGTTCAAGCGGTCAGTCTTGCCGGCCAGGTGCCACGTGGTCATCAAACAAAGAACTTCTCCTTCTGGGCCCGTGACCCAAATTTGTAGGGGAAAATGAGACTGAACCTGTCAGGATCCAATTTTCATTTAGCAAAGTCACACAGAGAAGCGGTAGAAGTTTTATCTAATGACCTGTGGCTTCAGACTGGTACTTGAAATAAACACAGACGCAGGTAGCTTTGAATAAAAGACTAAATACTTTACTAATGACTCTTCATTTACATCTGTATTGAGAGAGCCTGCTACCTGTCTAATCTAGTGAATAGGATATTTTTCAGTTTAACTCACCATCCTCCTTGATGGGACTCAAACTCGGAGCATGCGAGAAGTTCAGGGAAAGCAGCCATTGAGAACAAGAGAGAGAGAGATCTTTTCAGAGAGAGGGAGGTCTTAACTTTTATAAGACCGATGACCCAAGCAACTGTCCTGGGTCACATGATCTGAGCACCAAAGGTATTTATGATCATGCAATAAAAGACAGAGAGGCAAATGGAGAAGATCTGGCATGCAACAGAAAGGGAGGCCCT
>CAOKZL010005331.1:0-11955 GCA_948472985.1 Iguana delicatissima | reverse complement strand
TGCCGAAAGTCACGAATGGGCCCGTCGGAAGCTGACGGCCCCCCCTTCGGGATCTCCGACCATGCCCGGGGAAGTTTTGGGTGATGTGGTGTTTGTTGAGTTGGCGGAAGTGGGTGCCAATTTTGAAGCGCAAGGCCAGGCGGGTGTGGTTGAGTCGGTGAAAGCAGCCTCGGATATCTACTCGCCGGTTGCCGGCGAAGTGATTGCTGTCAACGAAAAAGTTTGAGTGCCTAAAGCCCCCGAACTCTGACCCGTACGGCGCGGGGATTTCCCCAAGCTCAAGCCAAGCGACAAGGCCGAGCTGGACAAGCTGCTGGATGCCGCGGGCTACAAAGCCGCCATCGGCGAATAAACGCCATAGTTACAACGACACAAATCAATGTGGGAGCTGGTTTGCCTCGATTGGATACCCGGGTATCACCGATACACCGAGGTGCCGGCTCGCAGGCAAGCCAGCCCCCACAGTTGATTGGGGTGTGTCTGCTGGTTGTGATCAGTCTCTTTTCAATACGGCTTTAACCGCCGCTACAGCCCGCTCCACATCCGCCTCTGTCATCCCGTGAACATGGCAACGACACAATCAAACGCCCAACACGCTCCGCCACCGGGAACATGCCTTCCTTGAAACTCTGTGCCCGATACAGGTTTCACCGGTGGATCGGCGGGTAGTGATGCCGATACCCCCGGGGCCCTGCATCTGTTCCATGAACGTGGCGCGGGCTGGCAGGCCACCCCGGCGCTCCGGAAATACCAGTTGGAACAGGTGCCATTTTGCTGTTTTGAAGTCGGCCGGCGGCAGTTGCGCGCCGTATTGGGCTTCAAAAATCGCTGCCAAAGCAGTTGAAGTAGTGCCGTGCCAGGTTCTGACGATGGGCGGTGATCTTCTCGATGTGGGGCAAATTCCCCCAGGCCTATGGCGGCGGCAATTGGGTCATGTTGAACTTGCCACCCAGCACATCCACATCCAGGCCATCGAAGCCGCTGCGGGTGACGCCTTGCAGTCGGTACTTCTCTGCCAGACGGGCCTCCTCGGCATTGTTAAACCCGGGCCCGCCTTCGGACGACGTGATGTTCTTGTTCGCCTGGAAGCTGAAGGACACAAATTTGGGCCGGTTGCGCCGATGCGTTCTCCATCCCAGCTGGACCCCAGGGCCTGGGCAGCATTTTCGACAATACGCAGGTTGTACTTGTTGGCCAGCGCGTAGAGCATCGGCATATCCACAGGCAAGCCGGCCGGGTCCGGGATGATCGCCTTGGTGCGCGGAGTAATGGCCGTTTTCCCCCGGGCCAGGTCGATATTGCGCGTCACCGGGTCGATGTCGGCAAAGACCGGAGTGGCCCGCCCTTGGGAATCACGTTAGCCGTGGAACCCCAGGAAATTGGGGTGGTGATGATTTATCCCCAGGCCCAAATCCCGGCGAGGGAAAGGGACCTCCATGGTGCAGGTGCCCGAGTTGAAGGTGCGCACCGGACGGCCGCCAAAATAGTCCGACAGCTGTGTTTGGAACCCTGCCCCCTTTTGGCCCGCTGGTGATCCAGCCGGAACGCAAAACATGCCGACCCCGAAATGGGGCTTCATCAATGGTCGGTTTGGAAAACGGCAGGAAGGGCTTTTTGGCTCATGACGAAGAAGGCATCCGTTTCGGTAGGCAATGAAAGATAGAATTTAGAGGGCATGGTTGCACGCTGAGCCCTAATATAGCCTGTCATCCATGAACAATTGGTCATGCAGCAGGCAAAAAAATGCCGCTTGAGAAAGCGGCATTTTTTATGAGGGCAGTTGTTACTCGGTTACAGCATTCTTGCCAGGGGGTGGCGTTAGCCAGTTCCATGTCCCCTGGCTTGGAGGCCAGGGTTATCGGCGCGGGCCTTTTGCCTGGGGCCCTTCCGGGTACCGGGGCCCCGAATGCCGCCGTCGCTGGCGACGAAGCTGCCCGCGTCGTCCTGGGGGCGACCACCAGCTTGTGGTCCTTGAACGTCAGGTAAGTCGAGCCAGTGGTGGCGCCCGACAGATGACATTACGCCAGAAGCTATCGGCCATGGTGAGCCGACAGGTAGGGAAAGCACAGCGAGGGGGTTTCGACAGCATATTTGAGACGCATTAGGGTGACTCCGGTGGGTTATCTGTACGTTTTGATTGTAGTTAACCCGATCCAGTTTTTCCCTCACTGACTAAACAGTTTGGGCTCGATTAAAAACCCAAGAAATTTTTTTCTGAATCCCCTGGCGTGACCCGCAATACCTCCGTCATCGTGGTCAGGCCGGCCTTCACTTTCTCGACGCCGGCCATGCGCAGGCTGCTATGCCCTGCGCCAGTGCCTCCGGCCAGCGCTTGTACGTCCGGGGCCCGGGGTGACCAGCGCTTTGGGGTGCCGGGTCCATGAGCATGATTTCATACAGCCCGGCCCTGCCTCGATAACCGCTGTTTACGGCATTGCGCACAGCCGACGGCTTCGCAGCCGTCAGCGTCCTCCTGGCCCAGCGGGCGCTTGCAATGGCTGCACAGCAGCCGCCCAGGCGCTGCGCCATCACCCCATGAGCGTAGCTTTGATCAAATAGTGAGCAACGCCCAGTTCCTGCAGGCGGCTATGGCGCTGGGTGCATCGTTGGTGTGCAAGGTCAAAAACCAGGTGCCCGGTCAGCGCGGCCTGGATAGCCATCTCTGCGGTTTCCTGGTCGCGGTTTTCGCCGATCATGATGATGTCCGGGTCCTGGCGAGCAGGGCGCGGATGCCGTTTGGAACGTGAGGTCGATGTTGTGCTGGACCTGCATCTGGTTGAAGGCCGGCTCGACCTTTTCAATCGGGTCTTCCACCGTGCACAGGTTGACCTCGCGGGTCGCCAGTTGCCTGAGGGGGGTAGAGGGTGCTGGTCTTTCCGAGCCGGTGGGGCCGGTGACGAGGATGATGCCGTGGCTGCGTCGCGTCATGGCGTGCCAGCGCTGCTGGTCGGCGTTGGGCAAACCCAACTGGTCAAATCCTTGAGCAGCACTTGTGGGGGAAAAATTGGGATCACCAGTTTTTGCCCAATGCCGTGGGCAGGGTCGAAAGCCGCAATTCCACTTCGACACCCGGCCCGGGGTTTCCCGGGGCTTGACGCGGCCATCCTGGGGTTTGCGTTTTTCGGCCACGTTATTCGCCCCAGGCTTTTCAGGCGGCTGACCACGGCCATGGTGACCCGTGGGGGGAAAATTTATAGACGTCATGCAGCAGCCCATCAATGCGAAAGCGCACCCGACCCTGGTCGCGGCAGGGCTGAATGGATATCGCTGGCTCGTTGGCCAAAGGCGTACTGCAGCAGCCAGTTGACGATGTTGACGATATGCGCGTCGTTGGCATCCGGCTCCTTGTCGCCCGGGGCCAGGCTGGGGGTTTGAGTGCCCGGCGTCGTCATCTTTTTATCCGCACCGCTGACGGACTTGGCTAAACTAAAAATGTTAAAACAGCGCTGGATATCGCTGGGGTTGGCAACCACGCGCTTGATCGTGGGGAGCACCGGGACAGCCCGGCTTCCCAGGTGGTGACATGGGGTTGGGCACGGCGATCGTCACGCTGTGAGTATCGACGGCGACTGCGAGAATGCCGTGGCGCTGGGCAAAGGCGTGGGACATCAACGGCACCACGGCTGCCACATCAATCTTCAAGGGGTCGATGCGCAGGTAAGGTTGGCCTACCTGCCGGGCCAGCCATTGGGTCAAGGTCTCCACGCAAGGGCCCTGGGCTGCGATGCATTCCAAGGGATGCTGGCTGCCGGACGCTGGCGCTACCTTTTGCGCCGCCTGCGCCGTGATCACCCTTCTGGACCAACTCCGGCAATAATTGCTCCCGGTTCCAAGGGGTGATCGTGAGTGGCGACGGGCATGCAGGTTTTCCTGGGGCGTGGGGGTAAACCCAGGCTAGCCGGCCGCTGAAGATCCTGCTGGCGTTTTTATTGCCGGTTTTTTCTGCGCCATCGCCGCCAACGCTTGAGGCCGCTCGGAATTAGCCGACCACAGCTCCAGGGTGCAGACGCTGATCAGGTTTCGAAAACTTTTCACCGATCACTTGGGGCGGTCCCGCTCAGGCCGGTCATCACGATATCGATGCTCAGCAGGTCGGCTTCCCCGGGTTTATGCTGACCTGGGGGGGCGTGAGCAATTGCAGCGCGAAGTGGTTCACACCCCGGGACAGCACGTCCGGTTCAGCCTCGGCGACGATGCGATAGTGCGCTTGGCAGTGGCTGCTATTGGCGGCCCACGCATGGGGCGCGGGTCGCGGGGTAGGCGGTTTCGACGGCATGCATGCTGACTCTCCAGGGTTTTGACTGGGAAAATTTTTACATTCGCCTGGGGAGATTTCTTATTTAAAAAAAAGCCTATTTGGCGATAAATAGACCAAAACAATTCAAGATAAGCCTATTCATGGGGACTTTTATGCACAGTGAGTTTGGGCGCCTACGACCGCCGCATCCTGGCCTTGCTGCAAGAGGATGCCTCGGCCTTTTCCAGTGCACAGATTGCCGAACAGGTCGGCCTGTCGCAGTCGCCATGCTGGCGGCGTATTCAGCGGCTCAAGGAGGAGGGCGTGATCCGCGGCCAGGTCACCCTGCTGGACCGCAAGAAAATCGGGCTCAACACGCAGATTTTCCCGAGGTCAAACTCAACGCCCACGGTCGCCCCAAATTTTCCCATGAGTTCCCCGGAGGCGATTCGCGGGTTCCCGGAAGTGTTGGAGTGCTATTCCGGGGGCGGGGGAATTTTTTTGCGTACGGCACCTGGATATGGGAAACTTAAGCGGTTTTTTTGAGAAGTTGTCGATGGTCCCGGGGGTTTCAGGAGGTCAACTCGATTGTGGCGCTGTCGGAGATCAAGTCCACCACCAGCCTCCCAGTATTGCGCTGACAGGCATGCCATTGACTGTAGGAGCCAGCGGGCCGGGGAAGATGGGTTTAAAGATAACGCGGGAAACCTGGGCCCCCCCACATCGCTCTCGGGTTTTTCGCGAGCAAGCTCGCTCCTACAGGTAGAGTGACTTACAGGCGCAGAAGGGTCTTCCAGGGGGCCCATTCTGATAAACCGCAATCGCCTGGTGCATACGCGCATCCAGCGACTCATCGGTAATCGGCTGGTTGCGCCGGGGCGCCAGCTTTTAGCTCGCCGTACAAACGGTCCAGTTTAGGAATGTCCACCACATGGCGCGCATGGTGCAGCCAGGCCTGGATGCGTTCGATACGCGGCAGTTGCCGGCCAGGTTTTCCCCGGCTGTTGCTGGTAGCGCTGCAGTTGCAGGGCGACAGCGTCGTCGGCCAACAGGCGTGGCAGCCAGTTGGTTTTTTGGGCGCAGCGCCCTGGCGGTTGCCGCGCACGTTACGTTCGGCCGTCCAGGGCGACCCAGCGAGCGCGAGAGGTTGGTGAAAAGGGGGGGCCCCCAGCGCACGTCTTGCAGCTCTTCGATGAACTGTTCCGGCGCGGTTTTGCGAATGTCTTCATCGTCGTCACCGGCCTGGACCAGCGGGCGCCAGCTTCCAGCCCCACCAAGGCGCTGCGCAGTTCGCTGGTGGTTTGGCGCGGCGCGGCCTGGCCGAGCTGCCGATCAGGGCGCGCAACTCGCCGAGGTTCTGACCCAGTCCTGCAACAGGCGCCAGTGGCCATTGAAGCGGTATTGCTGGCCAGGGGGCTCCTCCCCAGCAGGTCCCCGTTTCGCGGCGAAGGCGTCGCCCAAATTTCTTTTCGGCGTGGATCTGTGGCGCCGGCAGGCTAGGGAATAGCTACTGGCGTCAAAAGGCGATAGCCGCGTTCGGCCTTGCTGATGTCGCACGGCATGGGGCCAGGGTTGCAGCCAGCTCGGCCCGGCCATTTTCCAGCAGGGCCCCCGGGTTTCGCCTTCGCGCAGTTCCAGTTCCAGCTCGCAGATTTCTTCTTTCTGCTTGCCGACCACCACATGGCCCAGGTCCAGGGCGGCTTCGATCACCACCTTGGCCTTGCCACGGCCCCAGGCGATTTCGGCGGTTCACGCACGAAGTCGGTGGTGAAGATGGCTTGAGAGTCTTTTTGTCCAGCTCGGCCAGTTGCTCGGGCCAGCACTGGCCTCAGTTTTTTCACATCGAGCTTGGCTTTGGGCAGGTCCCAGTTGTATTCGTTGCGTTCCGACAAGCCGGGGGCTTTTTGGCCGCGGGTCTTGAGGGTCTGGATGATGTCGTCACCGTCCTTGCGCAGGCGCGGGGCAACCTTGGCCTGGGCCAGGTCACGCTCGGGGGTGTCGAAGTACTGGTTCATCAACTCACGGCGTTCCCAGCCACTTTTGTTGCGTTTTTTCAGTAACGGGTGCTCCGCAGCGGGCGAGGCGCGGCTGACGGTGCTTGATTTGGTTTTTTTCTGAATGGCCGGAAAATCCGGGAATCGGGAGCGCACCCGGGAAAAAAAGGGGGTGGCTGCCAAGGTCGTGCAGTGTACAGGATTTAGCCCGGCAACGTGCCGCAACGGTTTATTGTGTTGCGCAGATCCCTTTCTATAGTGAGGTTCACCCGGGGAATTTTGGAGACCGGCGAATGCCGTTACCGTCCATGAAAGAGCAGTTCGCCGCCTTGATCGCCGCGCCGTCGGTGAGCTGCACCCAGGCGCCCCGACCAGAGCAACCGCCCGGTTTTGACCTGCTCGCCGCTTGGCGGGCCCGACCTGGGCTTTGCCATCGATATCCAACAAGTCACCCCCGGCAAGTTCAACCTGTTGGGCCAGTTTCGGCAGCGGCCCCGGTGGCTTGGTGTTGGCGGGGCATAGCGATACCGTGCCGTATGACGCGGCGCTGTGGAACACCGACCCGCTCAAGTTTGACGGAAGTCGACGGCCGCTGGGTAGGGCTGGGCAGTTGTGACTAAAGGGGGTTTTCGCACTGGTTATCGACGCGGTGTTGCCCGCTGTTTGGGGCCCCTTTTTGCCCCGCCCGGATCCTTGCCCTTTTACGAGGAAAGCTCCTGCCGGGGCCCGTGCGCTGGCCGAGGCGGGGCGCCCATTAGGTCGTGCAGCGGGGTCGGCGAGCCGACCGGGCTCAAACCCCATCCGCCTGCACAAGGGGGGATGATGGAACGCATCGAGATCCTCGGGCGCAGTGGCCACTCGTCGGACCCCAGCCTGGGCCATGGCCCTGGGAAACCATGCATGACGCCATCGGCGAACTGCGCGGCCTGCGCCTGGCCTGGCGGGGCGGGTCCCCAACGCGCAATTCCCGCGGCCGCAGCCGACGATGAACTTCGGCTGCATTCACGGCGGCGACAACCCCAACCGCATCTGCGGCCAGTGCTCCCTGGAGTTCGACCTGCGACCCCTGCCGGGCATGGCCCCCGGAGGTGCTGCGCGCCGCGATCCGCCAGAAAGTTTCGAACCCCTGGCCGAGCGGCATAAGGTCAAGATCGACTAGCGCCGTTTTTCCCCCGAAGTGCCACCCTTTGAGCAGCCCGAAGACGCCGAGTTGGTGCGGGTGGGGGCGTTTGACCGGTCATCGTGCCGAAGCGGTGCGTTCGGCACCGAAGCGCCTTATCTTCAGCGCCTTGGTTGCGAAACCCTGGTGCTCGGCCCGGCGACATTGCCTGCGCCCACCAGCCTGGCGAGTACCTTGAAATGTCACGCTTGGCGCCTACAGTGCGTCTATTGGGGGAATTTGATGGAACATTTACTGCCTGAAACCTCCCATAAATTTGCCCCTCCCCTTCGTACATAAGGAGAGTGAGCGTGTCGCCAAGCCTTTTCCGACGATAACCATCAGCCGCTGTGCGCTTTCACGATTGATCCTTTATTTGGCTGTTTTTTATTACAGGCCCAGGTGTTATCCCCCAATACGTCAATTGGCTTCGTCACGCTTCACCCTACACCCAACGCCCACCGCGACTGCACCTTTGTGGTCATGCTCCCCGGGCGATGGTGTCCACCCCAACTTCGGCAATATCGCCCACGACCTGGTGCTGCCCAGCCTGGGTGTGCGTCTGGTGCTGGTGCATGGCTCGCGCCCGCAAATCGAAACCCGCCTTGAAGCACGCGGCCTTACCCCGGCTTACCACGAAGGCTTGGGGCTCACCGATGCTGCGACGCTGGAGGGGTTATGACGCGGTGGGTCATTTGCGTATTGCCATCGAGGCGCGCTTGTCCATGGACATGGCGTCCTCGCCGATGCAGGGCTTGCGCCTGCGTGTGGCCAGCGGCAACCTGGGCACCGCACGGCCAATCGGCGTGCTTGAAGGCGGGGGGACTACCCCACAGGGGAAATGCGCCGGGTCGACCGCAAGGGCATCAACCGCCTGTTGGATGAGCGCTCTATCGTGCTGCCTGCCCCTGGGTTTCGCCCCCCGGCAAAATTTCAACCTGGCCTGCGAAGACGTCGCCACCCGCGCCGCCATCGACCTGGGCGCCACAAATTGCTGCTGTTGGCCCCCGATCCCGGGCTGATCGATGAGAACGGCCGCCTGGTGCGTGAATTGCGCCCACAACAAGTACCCGCGCACCTGCAACGCCTGGGAGCAACTATCAAGCCGAACTGCTCGATGCCGCTGCCGAAGCCTGCCGGGGGGGAAAAGGGGGCCGCCTTTGGGGGCTACCCCCGAAGATGGCGCTTTGCTTACCGAACTGTTCACCCGCGATGGTGGGGTACGCTGGTGGCCCAGGAACAATTCGAACTGGTGCGCGAAACGGCGATTGAAGACGTCGGCGGCTTGCTGGACCTGATCAGCCCGCTGGAAGAGCAGGGCTTTGGTCCCGTTCGAGGGAAGTGCTGGAGCGTGAGATCGAGCAGTTCAGCGTGGTCGGCGCGAAGGCATGATCATCGCCTGCGCGGCGCTGTATCAGATCGCGGATTCGGATGCGGGGGAGTTGGCGTGCCGGCAGTGAACCCGGAGTACCGCCACGGCGCGCGAGGCGATGTGTTGCTCGAACGCATCCAGCCCCGGGGCACGCGCCCAAGGCTTGAAAACCCTCTTTGTACTCACCACGGGACCGGGCCCCCTTTGGGTTCCCCAAAAGGGCTTTGTTTCCCAGCAGCGTGGACCGCCTGCCGTCGGCGCGAGCGTCGCTAGACTACAGCGCAACTCCAAGATCTTTGAAAAAGGGCCCCGTAAAAGAGTACGGCTCTGGGGGGGAGCTGGCTTGCCTGCGATAGTGGCGCCTCGGTTTATTTTGAAAGGGCCGAGTTGCTGGTATCGCAGGTAAGCCAAACTCCCCCGAAGTTGTATTTATTGTGTGATGAATTTGTCGGTCACATAGGCCGAATAATCCGGCAGCACCGTCTCCACCTTCCCCTGTTCCTTCAAGAACTTCGCCGTCTCCTCAATCGCCTTCGCCGTGCCGCCCTTGAGCAGCGCAGCGGTTTGCTGTGCCTGCGCATCCGGAAACGTCGTCCCGGGCCCAAAGGTTTTTGGAAGTCATCCGCATTTGAACCTGTCAATCTGGCGATTTTCTGCACTGGCCCCGGAATCCACCGTCCAGCTGCCTTTGTGGGCGGCTTTAGTCGGAAAAGGCATCCAGGGTAATTTTTGGCGAACTTGGCCACTCCCTTTCAGGATGTTTTTGCCCCAAAACCCTTTGGGCGCGCCACCCACACCTCAAATGGGGGTGCCCCCATTGGCCCACCTGCGCCGCGTCTTTTAGGGTCTTGCCGCTCTTGGGGTTTTTGCCCAAGGGGGGGAAAAAGCCCCATCAATATCGCCACGCTTCCAGGCGGCGGCTTTTTTCCGGCCGGTTGCAGGTTCACCACTTTGACTTGTTTGGTGTCCAGCCCCCAGTTTTTCCAGCGCGCCAAACGGGCCCCGTAATGGGAGGTTGAGACGAAGGGCGTGGCGATGGTTTTACCGATCAAGTCCTGGGGGTTGTAAATGCCACTGCCGTTGCGCACCACCAGGGCTTCGGGAAGCTTTTGTGCCGAACGATAAACGCCACAATCGGCAGGTTGCGCGAGGCCGCCGCCGCGAGTGGGCTGGAGCCGAGGTTCCCCATTTGTACATCACCCGAAGCGATGGCCGCGACTACCTTGGCCCGCTGTTGAAACGGGCCCCGGGATTTTTTTTGGGCCCATGGCTTTTTCGTACAGGCCGTCGGCCTGGGGAACCTTGCTGGGATCGATGCCGGGGCCGGTAGCCCACCGTCAGGTCGGCGGCATTGACACCAAAAGAAAGTAATAGCGATACAAAAACTTTTAACAAATTGACGGGAGGATGTCGTTTTGGGCCCTGATGGCGTCGCCTTTTTGATCGTGAGTGACGTATACAACCGTACGGCAACACTAATCGATCTAAAAAAACCAGTAAATACCCTTTTGGAATTAGCTTATGGAGCGGCGCGTCTATCCTGACCGGGCCCGCTTCACGGAAACTTATTCCTGGATCGTATGAAAAAGAATGAAATAATTCTTTTTGGGTGTATGAAAAACTCATTACCCTGCAGGGACCAAATCAACTGCGATTAGACGAAAGGGAGTAGACACACAAGGTTACGATTGACTTGGTGGTCACTATCTGGCGCTAATCGCGTTTTGGGTCAAAGGGCGTCAGACCCGAGACCAAAGAAATACAAAAATTAGAAATGAGAAGCGGTACATGAAGAAGTCCACCTTGGCTGTGGCTGTAACGTTGGGCGCAATCGCCCAGCAAGCAGGCGCTGCCGGTTTCATCGAAGACAGCAAGGCCACACTGGGCCTGCGTAACTTCTACATCAACACCGATAACCGCGAAGGCACGGCCAACCCGAGCCGCAACGAAGAGTGGGGCCAAGGCTTCATCTGCGTTTCATCTCCGGTTACACCCAAGGCACCGCCCGGGTTCCGGCGGGCATCGGCCTGCGGGGTGTTCCCCGGGATTCCGGGGGGGCACCAAGGCGCGACTGCCAGCTCCTACGGTGGCACATTTTCCCGAGCAAGTCCAATGGCGAAGCCGTTGATAACTACTCCAGCCGGGCCTGACTGCCAAGGCCAAGATCCCCAAACCCGAACTAAAGTTGGGTACCTTGCAGCCCAAGGGGCCGGTATCGTCACCAACGATGGTGGTTGCTGCCGCAAACCTTCCAAGGTGGCCAGATCACCTCCAGTGACAAGGGCCTACCCCGGTCGCGGGCCAGATCAAAAGGCCAAGGGCCGTAACTCCAGCAACAACGAAAGCCTGTCCATTTCCGGCGCCAACAGCCGCGGTGTGAACTGGCGTTCGAGCAACAAGTTCTATTTCGCCGGTGGCGACTACAAAATCACCAAGGATCTGACCGCCCAATACTACTACGGCAACCTGGAAGATTTCTACAAGCAACACTTCCTGGGCCTGACCCACAACTGGGCCATCGGTCCTGGCGTGCTGAAGTCTGACCTGCGTTACTTCAACAGCTCCGACGATGGCAACAACGGTAAAACCCGTCCGCTTATTTCTTGACGGGCAACTACAGCGGCGTGAACTCCGGCCGTGGCAAAGTCGACAACAACCGGGACAGCGGCCTGTTCCTGTACTCGGTTGCCGGCCACACCTTCGGTGGCGGTTACCAGGTCAGCAACGGCAGCAGCGACTTCCCTTGGCTGAACCAGGGTGACGGCTCGTTTGGCTTAAAATCACCACCGACATGCAGATCCAGAAGTTCGCCCGTGCCCGGCGAACCCCCCGGGAAGCCCCCGCCCCACGACTTCGCCAAAGTCGGCGTTTCCTGGCCTGACCGCCGGGTTGGGTTTTCCTGAAAGGTGATCATATCGACACCGTCCCAGCAACCGTACCGAATTCACCGGCCAGTCCGAGTGGGAACGTGACATCACTGTTGCCTAAAGTCGTACCGGAAGGTCCGCTGAAAAACGTCGGCGTGGCGTGGAAAAATATGGGCGCAGCGACATCGCCAACGCGCGTAACCAGGCGAAAACCGCTTGATCGTCAGCTACTCGATCCCCCTGTTGTAAAACGAAAAAACCCTTTCCCGGCGCAATGCCGGGCAAGGTGTCTTGTATTTAAAGTCGGGCGACCCCCAAGCCCCTTT
>CAOKZL010005330.1:0-12032 GCA_948472985.1 Iguana delicatissima | reverse complement strand
TCTCACCCTTGTAGTTTAGGGTGTCAGGAAGGACTGAAGGCCAGAGCTAAACTTCTAGGGTCCATGTGCACCAGCACATATGTCACCACCTCGAAATAAATAAAGATCTACATAGGACAGTGAAAGGAATCACGTGGCCTTGGGGATGCCATGCATCTCTTGAATCACCCCAGGGTAGTAGTTGTTTATTGATTATTATGCCATAGGCTATTTTCATAGAAAGCAAGTGCATACAATAATAAACAGGCAACACAGAATAAACAGCCATAGTTCTGGAATACTTTTAAAAATTCAATAGGATTAAAACATTTTGAATATAGTCACAATGCTTCAATGAGATAGGGCAATTTCAGAACATGCCTCAGAACTTAATCAACAATTAATCCTCATCTTTTGTGTATACTGTAGGTATTAGACAAAAAGAAGAATTTTTTTTTTCTGGAACAGTATGACAGTGTGGGCAAGTCAGAGGTACAACCCTTAAAAAATCAGCTCCTAGTTCTGAATATAAAAAGAACAAAAGGATTAATAATGGGGCAGACCCTTCTCTGTTTCTGGAACTCCATGAGTACACAAACGCAGGTCCAAGGATTATAAAGAGATCTGCCATCAATCATAGCTGCAGGTCTGTGACTTGAAAGAAAAGGGTTTTTCAAAAGGACTTTTTTTTTCCCCTGTGAAGGATTTGGCTATAATGTTTACTTGGAGATAATTTCCCGGCAAGATGTTCTCAACAACCTTCACACCCTCTAGATTTTCTCATTTTTTTTTTCCTTTAAAAAAACTCAAAAAAATCATTAAACATAGATTTAGTTGTGACGGGGTGGTCCTAAAACTCCAAAACCTAGGTAATCTGGCCCCAGCCCCTCCCCTTGTTTCCCCAACTATTCCTTTGCTAGACTGGGCTTCTGGGCCTCAGGCTTCGGTGCAGACTTGTGGCTTTGTGATTTGTGTGGGTGCTTGTAATCCCTGACTCCAATTCAGGTTTAATAGAAAGTGGCTTAAAATGCATTTGTCAACACTGTAGAGCATTGTCATAATATATATGTATGTCTTTGTTGTGTGCCAGATTATCATTCTGGACTTAGGGGTGAGCCTAAAGCAAGTCTATCACAGGGTTGTCTGGGGCTGAGAGTGTGTGACAGGACCCAAGAAATTATCTCAATGGAATTTGCTGAGATAAATTTCTAAACTCCATGCTTATAGTTTGAATGCTCAAACCACTACATCATGCTGGCTCTAGCACACACACAGGACAAATTTTCTCTCCCCCAACCCTAAGCAGTTCTCCCTTCTTCCTCAGACCCACAATCTGCTTCTCTCATCCAGCTTTCAGGCCTGTGTGTCAACTTCACTCTGTCAGTGCCAGTTCAAAATCCTCCCTCCTCCCTCTCATCTCCTCTACTGTCTGAATCTCTGTGAAGTCACTTTTATTTTGCATTATTTGGATCTATTATAAAACTACCTATTGCAGAAAACTAAATAGACTAATTTGTTGTCATTGCATGCCTTCAGTAGCTTCTGACTTATATGGGCTACCCTAAGGCAACATGGTGTCGGGTGGCCCTCGTATTTCAGTATGGGACAGGTAGTAGAAGTCAGCTCAGCTGCTTTCTTGTAACCAAGGATGGGAACAGAGACCGTTGGATAAACAAAGCTAGGAATGCAGCACTGATCAGACCTACCAGACCTGGCCTGGTCTTTCAAGAAATTTTTCAATGTCTTATTGCTGTGGGAAAAGAATCTTTTGCTTCTAATGTTTGGTTTCTGTGCATAGTCAGCTGACTGAAGTCCTGTACAACTGGATCACACTCTCCCTAATAAATACTGTATTAACACTGTTACATTTGTGTATTGCTGATTTTCAGTTCCTGACACATGGGGTTTTCTGGGGTGAGTGTGTGTGACATGCCCAACAGTTGGGTTTCCACTGCCAAAGTGGGAATCGAAGCTCAGTCTCCAGGATCATAGTGCAATGCTCAAACCACTACACTCCTTCTGGATCTCTAAACTTACTGAAACTACAAAAACACAAAATATAAAATTATAAACAACCATTAACTACACACTAACTACAAACTAAATCTGGGCTGGACTCACTATAGCATGCTCTCTAAGTGGGGCTGCCTTTGGAAACTGTCCAGAAACTTCAGCTGATACAAAATGCAGCAGCTAGAATGCTGATGCAGGCCCAGTCACAGAAAAGGACATAACTTGCTTGTTAACACAGCTCCACTGACTACCTATTTGCTTCTGGTCCAATACAAGCTGCTGGTCTATGACCTATACAGTCCTACACGGCTTACTGTCCAGGTTATTGAAAGACCATATATCCTTATAGTCAACTGGCTAGAGCCATTTGCATGGCTTTCTTGAGTCCCATTACCATCCCTAGACCTGCCTGGTGGAATATCTGGAGAGACTCTTTCGGTGCTGCTCCCACCCTGTGGAATGCTCTTCCACAGGAGGCTAGGCAGGTCCCCTCCCTGTCTCTCCTTTCACTGTCAGGCAACATCTCTTTTTAAGCAGGTTTTCATGTAAAACTCTCTGTCCCATGCCAGGAGAAAGGCAGCATAGAAATATAATTAATTAATTAATTTATAATAAACTAACTAACAATAAACCAACAAATATACACTAAGAAATATACACAGCAAACACATAAGAGCAGGGAACATGGGAATTATATACTTGACTTCTGGCCCCTCAGTAAAATAGTTGTGGAAGTTTGTTAAACTTCCTCTATGGTTGTCTAATTATAGGAATGTGCACTACATTTAGAATCACATCTGAACATCATCAATTTAAAATTGTGTATGCATGTCGTTGAAATATAAGGTAAATATTTAAGCTCACTATACTCTTTCCATTTTTATGGAAAACCATTATGTTGTTACTCTGGATCCCCACTGTTCAAAGAACATTCTAACTGTATCCTGATGTTTCCTAAATGCTTTCATAGAATCATAGAATCATAGAGATGTAGAGTTCGGCAGAGGCCACATGGGCCTGCAACCAGTCTGACTGCCATGAGGAACCCCTCAAAACACTCCCAATAAACAGGGCCGTCCAGCCTCTGCTTAAAAACCTCCAAGGGAGGCAGATTCACTACACCTCCAAGGCAGCATCTTCCACTGCCGGACAGCCCAACGTCAGGAAGTTCCTGAGGTTCGTGTTACCACTTTCCTGCAGCTTGAATCCATTGCTCCTTGTCTGGTCTTCTGGAGCAGAAAACAGCTCCTCCTTCCTCTACATGGCATCCCTTTTAAGGATTTAAACATGGTTATCATACTTTCTTTAACCTTCTCTTTCTCCTACAAGCATACCCAGCTCTCTAGTCTATCCTCATAAGGCATGGCTTCCAGGCTCTCTCACCATTCTGCTTGCCCTCCTCTGGACTTGCTCCAGCTCTACCAGTGCCTCTTCTCTAATTGGGGTGCCCCAGAACTGGACACAGTATTCAAGATGAGGTTAAACCAAGCAGAGTAGAGTGGTACCAGTACCTCCCTCGATCTACATGATAACTCCCATGCAGCCGAGAATTGCATTGGAGTCTTCTTTCAATAGTGCCATCAACTTCTCCATCTCAGCCATGTTTAATAGCCAAGACCATCTTTAGTACTGCTGGTCTGACTTTTTAATTGTCTTTTTCTTAGTAATTTAAAATGTGTTATATCTTTCCAATTGGATGACCTAGGGTATAAGAATGTGAACTTAATTGGGTTTCAGCTTAGGTTTAAATAAAATCAGACTTTGAATATTATATTGCATAAAAATTTTCATTAGGTTAAACTTCATTCAAAGAGTGCACATATGAGAAAGTTTTCATAAGAGCTAGAAAGGAACATTTGTCCTGCAAGAAACAAAATGTTTTATTTGTCAGTTTTATGCCACTAGGCAACAAAAAACTAATCGAATGCTTACAACAGAGACTTGCACCTGTAAAGATAGATAGAAAGCGAGAGATGTAATTCTTCCTCTGAAATTTCTTCTCCAGAAGAACTCCATAATTACACAGGATGACTGAAAGTGGAACAATAGCACTATAACAGGGTAGCATGGAAAGGTCCTTAGTTGTGAGAGGAGAAGGATTTGAAAGCTATCAGACACTAATGTCAGAACCAAACTTGATCAGAGAAAAGGCGTTTTAAAATGGGTTTCCCAGATCAGGGGAGACCATTTTTTGTCAGGAACAAGACTCATGCAGAGATCAATAAAATTGCATAACAGATTTTATTGAATATGAGTAGAGCAGTGAACACAAAATCTAAAAGGAAGAGATGCTGTGGTCACACAGTCTGTAATATTAAGCCACACACAGCTTCACATGGGGAATATAAGGCTTATAATTCCTTCCCCGCCACAGGTCAAGCACTGGCTATCTCCTTCTCTAGAGAATGTTTTTGAGAACCAGAGGTATATGGAATGTGCACCTGGTACATACTTGGCTAGATGCCCTATTAGAGAAAGAACTTATATTAATACTACCAAAAGGCACTCACTATACCATCATCCCCTACATATGGAGGCAAGATCTTCTAGAATTTCTGTTCACTTATACTTGCAACATCCACTACCATGGAGTGCTGGTTAGCACTTCCTAGAGTTACAACCCAACATGCAGAGATCCAAGGATATTTGGAAGCCATTCCAAAGGGCTAACAATATCTGAGTGCTTGGGCTACTGGACTGCAGTTACATTGTACAGACTAGAGAGACAGGGGAGGAGGATGAAAAAACCTCTGGGAAATTAAGAATCTTTAAAAACAAAAAACCTCTTTAATTCTCAACCCACAAGAAATTATAGTCCAGCTGCCTATTAAACCTTCCCCAAGGCTCTACTTTCAGCTGCAAACTGTGCTTTCATAGGCATTGCTTTTTAGTTTTAAATGGCACACAAGAAATGCCTTCCATGTTCTGATATATATGGATCTTTAAGGGGATACCTTATACAGCTTCCAGTTGTCCCAATCTGACAAGGACAGTTCCAATTAAAACCTCACATTCCTACTTTTTCAGATGTTTCCTGAAATGTCCCAGTTTCTCAGTCTTCCTCCCACTTTTTGCTGCCAACTCAAATTCAAAGTGTAAAGTAGTCGGTATTCTGTTAACTTGCTGGAGGGTGCAGAGGAAGAGAGGGACAGCAGAATCTTATACTTCCCAGTGGATTTAGGCAAACAAACTGCCCAGATTCTCTTGACTGTCTCTTCTTCTTCATTCTATAACACTGCCATCTTGAACACACTCTGACTTGTTACTCTGTTTTACATATGTTCCAAACTTTCCCTATTCTAGATTACCCATACAAGAAAGTTGAAAGTTGCAGATTACCCATACAAGAAAGTTGAAATTCCACAGAGACACCACAAAAGGTTCTCCACCTCTGGTTTATAATAATCCCAGGATAGCTAAGAGGTCAAGGGTAACAGTAGTGGAGGGAAGGGGCCAATTTTTTCCCTTTGGCTTCTCGTTTCTGCTCACATTGTCCCATTTTGATGCATTGAAAGTGATATTGGGTGGCCATTTCCTTTTAGTTTTGTTTTTGGAGGCTGATGGGCTGTAGGAAGTAGATCACCTTCCTTGAAACTAAATGAAACCCTTAAGACTCACCAGCTTCTTTAAAACTCGATTGGATCTGGGTGTGTAGGATCCACACTCTCAAGGGTCACACATAGCCTGTGAGCTTTGCCCACCTTTGGTCCAAGAGGCAGATTTATGTGGAATCTCCCATACAATCTCCCTCTGCTTTCTCTTTAACTGAAAATGATTATAGTGGTCACATTATCTGTTTGGTTCCAGGATCCTCTGTACATAAAATTCATGGATGCTCAAAATCCCATTATGTACCAAGGTGAAGTGAAATTATGTTCCTGATATAAAATAGCATCAAATTTTCCCTTTTTTGCAGGGAGGGAAGGGAAATATTTCCAAGCTGTGGTCGATTTAATTCAGTAATACACAAACATGGGAGGGCCAACTGTATATGATTCAGATGCTCCCTCCTCCTCCTCCTCCCTCCCTCCCTCCTCCTCCCTCCTCTCTCTCTTTTTTTTTTTTTTTCTTTTTTTTTTCTTTTTTTTTTTTTTTTTTTTTCTTTCTTTTTTTTTTCTTTTTCTTTCTTTTTTTTTCTTTCAGTGGAAAAAACATCCCCAAGAGGCTAGATATGGATTTATACACTTGTAGCGTATTGCCAAAATAGAAAATCTGGGGAGGAATTAGGATAGACAAGCTCAAGGTTGCAATGCCATGGAGATTTTAATGACAGAAGACAAAAAAAGTTGCATACAATTGGAAAGCAAGGCTGAGGGTACAATGCCTCAAAATCAGCACTGTGAGAGTATCAATACACTTGGTCAAATCTGTCTTAGGAAAATAGTCCATCAGACTGACCATGATAAATTAAATAGAATGAATATAAAAAGAATGAAAAAAAAGAGATCAAGTAACTACTGCAATATCATTGTAATATGTATAAAGAGAGGTAGGAGACACAAAGAGGAATGGATAGAATATGAAGACCTGCACGTCCCCAATAAATCCAGCAAGATGGTAGTATGGGTTCAGCACACTGGAAGTCATGCCCACATTGTTCTCAGCCACGTTGTGTTTTGTTCCTCTTTTCCTTAATCCGCAACATTGTTGGTTAGATCAGCATGGTCACACGGGGTCGGAGCATGTGCTGTTCACATTAGCACACTCGGTAATTGCTGCCTCAGTGGAGGCCAGACCACACTGGTCTGAGCACTGCCAACGACAAAGCCTGGGCAACTCCTCCATCTCCTCTTCCCCAAGCAGATCCTAGCACCAGCACACCACCACAGGGACAGCAAACATTCTGAGCAACACGCTTCACGGCAACACACTCCTATTATTTGGATTCCAGAAAATGGTGGTGGGAAGGTCACAGTGAAACCATGATTTCCAATGAAAATATTT
This sequence comes from Iguana delicatissima, assembly GCA_948472985.1. Classification (NCBI taxonomy): domain Eukaryota; kingdom Metazoa; phylum Chordata; class Lepidosauria; order Squamata; family Iguanidae; genus Iguana; species Iguana delicatissima. The sequence continues at coordinate 5,096 of CAOKZL010005330.1, read as the reverse complement.
ACCTGTGCAGCCAACACCAGACACCCCCTCCAAAGCCCCCAAATCCTCCATACCCTCCATATCCTGCTCCCACACTCCAGAACCACAGGGAGGTACCACAGCAGGCCATCTTTAGGAAGTGAAGAGAATCTGAAAACACAGATAAAGATAACAATAATGAAGAAGTTCTTTTGCAAAGACAAAAATCCAATGCAGGGGCCGAGCTTGTAAGGTCTGATGCCCTGAACCTATCACTATCACAAGATAATTCCAAAGCAACCCAAGAAGGGGCATGGAAAGCAAAAGCCACATAGAGGTACATTGGGTTGAGTCCATACTGGCATATCTGTGCGTGGCTTACACAGAACTATATGTCTCTCTCTTTCGAAAGGGGTACAGCAGCTATTCTGTTAATGCCTTGTGCCCTGTCCAAAATCTCCTTTCACTCCAACAGCTGCAAACCCTGGAAGTAACTGCTATTGCTTCCTGGTGCAGAAGAAGTGGGGAGGCTATTCAGACTATGAGACTGCTGGTTTTGGGCTCCAAGAGAAAGGGAAAAAAAGGAGAATGCAATTGAGCTCATTCTCATGTCTTGTCTTTTCCAAATCCGGAGAAGCTGCATCTTTGTGGTCTGAATTTCTTCCCTGCACCGGGGCTTGTGAGGAGTATGGAAGCAGATGGTGAAAATATTCATCACTTCTCATCAAAATGATGCAATCAAGAATTTTCACCCAATCTAGTCCAGTGTCTTGTATTTATAAGTAGACAACTGGATGCCACTTCTAAGTCCAGGAAACAATGCCAAAAGAAACAACAACTATCCATGTTGTTTATCCCCACCATCTCACTCAGCCACCCCCTCCTGTGGTGGCTGCTGGCAGCCATGTCAGTGAGGTGATGGGATGGCTCTGGATTTTAACCCAAATGTTCCAATGGTCTATCCGAGATGGTGAAGTGATTGAGTGTGTGTGGAAGCTCATGGGTCAACCCCTTGGATTTAACTGAAGACTAAAGTCCTTCAAATGAAGTCCTTTAAAATCTGTAGTGGATTGCCTGCAGCACCTAGAAATATAATCAGCCTCGCCCTTAGATCAAAGCCAGCTGGTTACCTGGAATTTCCACAGTAGAAGTCTTGGGAAGAAACAGTTGTACAGAAGTCAACTGAAGCTGATGGAAGGCAGCTGAGTTTCTGTGCTTTTATACAGTCCTGGGGCAGCTGAGTAAAGATCACAGCGCCAGCGTCATCTACCAATTATTGACAACACTGTGTTGTACTTTTCTGCTTGTGTGACTCTACAGCCAAAGTTGCTAATTGTGGTCTTTACCAAAGCCATTTAACAAGGCATTCTCTATTACACTTTAATGGGATTTTCTTTTATACTTTTACAGTAAAATGGAGATGACAAAGGGAAACAAACTTGGCTGCATTTATTTTTCTAAAACAACATGAAATAAATGTGAGGGGCAGCAGCTGGTCTGACTGTTACCACCACCACCATCATCATCATCATCATCATTTCTTCTTCTTCTTCTTCTTCTTCTTCTTCTTCTTCTTCTTCTTCTTCTTCATCATCATCAACAACACCTGGACCACGAATATTTCAAAGTCCTATTGTGGGCAATACTTTCAAGCTCAAAATTATGATAAGCAAGTATTTTGAACTGTATGTTTCTTCACTCAATAGTTTAAGAAAAAGAGAAGTCACAAGAGAAAAGGAATGAACTCACATTGTCATTCCCTTTCTCTTGTGACTTTCTTTTTCTTTCTTAAACTATCTTTGACTTGTGAAAGAAACATGCAGTTTCAAAATATTGTATAGATAATTTGGGGCTTTTTGAAAGTATTGCCACAATAAGGACTTTGAAATATTCAGTGGTCCAGGTGTTGTTGATGATGATGATGAAGAAGAAGAAGAAGAAGAAAGAAGAAGAAGAAGAAGAAGAAGAAGAAGAAGAAGAAGAAGAAGAAGAAGAAATGATGATGATGATGATGATGGTGGTGGTGGTAACAGTCAGACCAGCTGCTGCCCTCACATTTATTTCATGTTGTTTGCAAAAATAAATGCAGCCAAGTTTGTTCCCTTTGTCATCTGGTTTACTGTAAAAGTATAAGAAAGAAATCCATAAAGTGTAATAGAGATGCCTTGTTAAATGGCTTTGGTAGAAGACCACAATTAGCAACTTGGCTGTAGAGTCACACAAGCAGAACCAAGCACAGTGTTGTCAATAATTGGTAGATGACGCTGGACGGTGTCATCTTTACTCAGCTGCCCAGGACTGTATAAAAGCACCATAAATGGAGCTGCCTTCCATCAGCTTCAGTTGACTTCTGTACAACTGCTTCTTCCCAAGACTTCTCTGTGGTCTCAGGTAAGCCACTGGCTTTGATCTAAGGGCGAGGCTGGTTCTATGTTAGTGCTGCAGGCAATCCACTACAGATTTTAAAGGACTTCATTTGAAGGACTTTAGTCTTCAGTTAAATCCAAGGGGTTGACCCATGAGCTTCCCACACACACTCAATCACTTCACCATCTCGGATAGACCATTGGAACATTTGGGTTAAAATCCAGAGCAGTATCCATCACCTCACTGACATGGCTGCCAGCAGCCACCACAGGAGAGATGGCTTTGATAGGAGATGGTGGGGATAAACAACATGGATAGTTGTTGTTTCTTTGCATTGTTTCCTGGACTTAGAAGTGGCATCCAGTTTGTCCACTCTTTATAAATAAGACACTGGACTAGATTGGGTGAAAATTCTGATTCAGTTCATTTTTTTGATGAGAAGTGATCAATATTTTCACCATATCTTCCATACTCCTCACAAGCCCCAGTAGGGAAGAAATTCAGACCACAAAGATGCAGCTTCTCCGGATTTGGAAGAGGCAAGACATGAGAATGAGCTCAAATATAGAGTGCATTCTCCTTTTCCTTTCTCTTGGAGCCCAAACCAGCCACATCTTCGATAGTCTGAATAGCCTCCCACTTCTTCTCCACAGGGAAGCAATAGCAGTTTTTCCCAGGGTTTGCAGCTGTTGGAGTGAAAGGAGATTTTGGACAAGGCACAAGGCATTAACAGAATAGCTCTGTATACCCTTTCCAAAAGAGAGACATCATTCTGTGTAAGCCACGCACAGATATGCCACTGATAGGACTCAACCCAATGTACCTTTATGTGGCTTTTGCTTTCATGCCCCCTTCTTGGGTTGCTTTGGAATTATCTTGTGATAGTGATAGGTTCAGGGCATCAGACCTTGGCCAAGCTCGCCCCTGCATTGGATTTTATCTTGCAAAGAACTCTTCATTATTGTTATCTTTATCTGTGTTTCAGATTCTCTTCACTTCCTAAAGATGGCCTGCTGTGTAGATATCCTCCTGTGGTTCTGGATGTGGGTGCATATGGAGGGTATGGAGGATTTGGGGGCTTTGGAGGAGATGAGGGGGTGCTGTCTGGTGTTGGCTGCACACATAATGTTTTCATCGGAGATCATGGTTTCACTGTGACCTTCCCACCACCATTTCTGGAATCCAATAATGATTTCCGAGTGTGTTGCCGTGAAGCGTGTTGCTCAGAATGTTGCTGTCCCTGTGGTGGTGGTGCTGGTGCTGGGTCCTCTTGGGAGGAAGAGGAGATGGAGGAGTTGCCCCAGGCTTTGTCGTTGGCATGCTCAGACCAGGTGTTCATGTCCACCTGCCACCCACACACCTGAGCAGCAATTACCGATGTGCTAATGTGAACAGCACATGCTCCGACCCATGCTGTGGACCATGCTGAGATCTAACCAACAATGCTCCGGATTAAGGAAAAACCAGGAACAAAACACAACGTGGCTGAACAATGTGGGCATGACTTCCCAGTGCTGAAGACCCCATTCTCCATCTTGCTGAATTTGTTGGGACGTGCAGGTCTTCATCCTCTATCCATTCCTCTTTGTGTCTCCTACCTCTCTCTTTATACATATATAATGATGTCAGTAGTTACTTGATCTCTTTTTTTTCATTCTTTTTATATTCATTCTATTTAATTTATCATGGTCAGTCTAATGGTTTATTTCCCTCTGGTGGAGAGGATTGACCAAGTGTATTGATACTCTCACAGTGCTCATTTTAAGGCATTGTACCTAGCCTTGCTTTCCAATTGTATAAGCAACTTTTTTTGTCTTCTGTCATTAAAATCTCCAGTGCATTGCAACCTTGAGCTTGTCTGGTTCATTCCTCCCCAGATTTTCTCCTTTGGCAATACGTACGAGTGTATAAATCCATATCTAGCCTCTTGGGTAATGTTTCCACTAGAAAGAAAGAAAGAAAGAAAGAAAGAAAGAAAGAAAGAAAGAAAGAAAGAAAGAAAGAAAGAAAGGAGGGAGGGAGGGAGGGAGGGAGGGAGGGAGGGAGGGAGGGAGGGAGGGAGGGAGGGAGCATCTGAATCATATACAGTTGGCCCTCCATGTTTGTGGATTTTGTATTCTTGATCCACTTCATGCACAGCTTGGAAATATTTCCCTTCCCTCCCTGCAAAAAAGGGAAAATTTGATGCTATTTTATATCAGGGACATAATTTCACTTCACCTTGGTACATAATGGGATTTGAGCATCCATGAATTTTGGTATCTACAGAGGATCCTGGAACCAAACAGATAATGTGGGCCCACTATAATCATTTTAGTTGAGGGAAGAAAGCAGAGGAGATTGTATGGGAGATTCCACATAAATCTTCTCTTCAACCAAAGGTGGGCAAAGTACAGCTCACAGGCTATGTGTGACCCTCTAGAGTGTGGACTCACAGCACCCAGATCCAATCGAGTTTTTTAAAGAAGCTGAATTTCAGGTGAGTCTTAAGGGTTTCATTTAGTTTCAAGGAAGGTGATCTACTTCCCTCCTACAGCCCATCAGCCTCCAAACACAAAAACAAAACTGGCTGAAAACCAACCAAATGGCCACCAAAATGACATATCACTTTCAATGCATCAAAATGGGACAATGTGGCCCATGAGGAGATGAAGCCAAGGGAAAAAATGGCCCCTTCCTCCACTACTGTTACCCTCGCCCCTACCTTAGCTATCCTGGGATTATTATAAACCAGAGGTGGAGAACCTTTTGCTGGTGTCTCTTGTGGAATT